>VZTS01023936.1:7285-111691 GCA_013400795.1 Pluvianellus socialis
CCCCGGGCGGGCGGTGGCGGGCAGAGCGCGGCGCGGCCGCCCGAGCGCAGCCCGGTTCCGGGGCGCCGCTGCCGGCGCTGCTTTCCGACCCCCCCGAGCTCGTACCGAGCGAGCCCCGCTCTCCTGCGCTGTACGCGTCAGGGCGATTTGCAAATGATGTACGCCGGTCGTAGACCGTTGGGAAGGAATTCCGGGGCTGCTGGGTCTCTCAGGCTGTTTGCCCCTCGCGCAGCCTTGGTGTGGGGTGTGCGAGGCAGCGCCGTGCATCACTTTGGTGTATGAGCAGCCTGAATCCCAAGGGTCATCGCCCAGGTACGCAATGCACCTCCCAGGTACTAAACCTGTGTTACTCAACGGCGTCAACTGAACAGTGACGTGTTTGGTTATTTGTTGCTCCGGCTGTCCATTACGGGAGTTAGTCCTCCCAAGTGTGCGAACTTTGGTTAATGGAATATGCCGAGAGCAAGACACTTTGCTACTACGGGAGGAAGTTAGGGATAGCCTCCTAATTTGTAGCTTGCTTTAGTTTTCCAAGGGTTTTCAAATGCAGCCGATGTCAGGTGCTAGCTTTTAGTTGGAAGTAATTTCTGCTGAAAGAAAATTATCCGTGATCACAAGTACCTGTTGTTAGTTTACATGCTATAATCTTTGCCGTTTCCAATTTATTTTGTGGTTTAGGAAACCAAAGGTGTTCAATGCAAGCAATGATTTCCATGGTTGTTGCACAGCTCTCTGAAAAACGCATGCCCTGACGTAAGATGAAGTTTCCAGTGTTCGGGGCTGAGCCCTGAGCAGAGCACGACTGGGTTGGCACCCAGAGGGAAAAATAATAATAAAAATAAAAAATAATAAACCGGGTGAGGTGGCGGAAGAAAACCCTGGGCATCAGCAGCTGAGCAGACGGGAAGGGCTGGTGAGACTTGTCGTGAGACCCCAGCAAATTTTAAACCCTAGGTTTTCTGAAAAGGGCTTTTTACTAGCTGCCCCCCCCCCGCCCCCCCGAATACTAATTGAGCAGTAATGGGACTGTTTGATGGGAAAACAATAAAAACGAGCCATGAAACTTTGAACCGTGCAGCTGACTGATGTAATTCCACTGTGACTGTCAGAATCGAAGTCGTGTTGGCAATGTCGTTACCTGGTGAGGGGAGCGGGTTGAAGCAGAGGTGAGGAACGCAATTACAGTACTCGTGTCTGCTGACGTGCACGTTCTAACCCAAAATGCATGCAAGGGACAAGGGTTGAAATACAAGTTGTTGAGTTCAACTCCTTCAAAAGAAGTCTAAAGGAAATTGTAAGAAGACGGTTAGTGTATTTCTTTGAGACACTAGAGGTTATACTATGCAACACTGGAATAGTGGAATAGTACCATTGTAGAAATTGAACTTTTTTTTCCCCCTCTTCAGTGAGTAGGAGATGCAAGAACTTCAGTGCTCGGCACGGTCATTCCATGCCCTCGTGGTGTTGGGTTGCTCAGTGCGTGGTGTGACGTGACACAGCTGAGAGGTCAGGTCTCCCGAAGCTGCGGCAGGCGTTTCCCCTGTGCTCGGGAGCCGTGGTGGGTTCCGTGGGCACGCGTGCCGCGTCGGCAGGGCAGGCGTGACCTGCAGTCAGGCCGCCGTGGTGCGTCCCGACCGCGGGAGAGGGGCAGAGCGGTCAGTGACTCAGCCACAGGCTGAACTGATTTTGCCCTTGTGGGTAAAATGCGTGCCTAGTGGCATTGTGACCTTGGCAGTAATGCTTACAAACGTGACGTCTCCTTTTAATAGCAATTAAATTAATGTTACTGATCTTCAGGTTGATTTGAGGAGATGGCGTGCTGAAATCCTGATTTTCTGACTAGCTGAAAATTAAACTTTCCGATGCCTTGCTAAAGCAGGCATCCCCAAACCTCCCTGTCGCCTCTCCCTCTGCCGAAGCTGGTGGAGGAGGGTTTGATATCCTGAGAGCAGTGGCCAGAGACGCTGTTCAAAAGCATTCTGCAACGCAAACGTGTTCCGTCAGCGCGCGGAACTCGCGGACTCTCTCGTTCCTGGTGCCTCGAAGAGGGCACTTGTGCTCTTCAGTGCTACCTAGAAATTCTAATGGCACCAAACAAGTTACATAAGAGTATTTTTTATTTTTTTTGCCATTGTGCAAATTCTGTTTCTGAGCAGAGACGCTCTTCTTTTCTTCTTTAGGAGAGATTAAAGGATGAGAAAATGGTATTGACAACCCTGATTTCAGAGAGTGTTAATGATTTTGATTACTGTACGTTAATTCTGTAAGCATTATTAATCTTTAAGTGTTCCATACAAACTTATGTTTTTAACCTATCCTATTTTCCTAAGGTTTTCACTCGCAAACTTGATAGTCTTGGTCTTTATATTTTGATAATTGCTATTGCTTTTGGTTTATCACAAGTGGAACTTCAAGGGTAAAGGTAGAGATACTAAGGTTCTGAGTTATGTGAAGCAATAAGCTTTGCATAAAATACAAAAACAAAAAAAGTTTGACAATAAAGTGGTATGCGTGAGGCAAAAAAATATAATCAATTTCTGGTTTAATTCTTTTGAAGTCGGTCTTCCTTGCTTTACTATGGGAGCAAGGGAAACCGAATAGGGTATTTCTATTGCCTTTTAAAAAAAGTCTTGTAAGTTTCTTAACACATTATGGTGTCCTTGAGTTTTGACTGCCATTTTTACAGTTAGTTTAACTTTTTTTTTGTCACTGAAATATTATGTATGTGATATAAGTATCCTGTCTGTTCTTTTCTTTTGACAAAATCCCAAGGCCAGGGGGTTCGGATACTAAGTTAGGCTGGTAAAACTTTTAATTTCAGCTTTGTCTTCTGTGGAGGAAAAGCGTCAATGCAGTACAAGCAGTAGGATGTAATCCTGGTCCAAACCTGATTATCTGATGCTGTCCGAAGTTTGTGCTGCTTTATTTGGCTACAGTAAGGCTTTATCCTTGGCTGCTTATGTACTTTCAATATATGAAAAATAACTTTGCGTAAAAGAACCAGATTTCCTGCAGCAGCTTGCCAGAGTCTGTAATACAGATATTTGGTGCAAAGCGGGGTGACAGACGTTTCTCTGTTTTTCTGGGGTGCCGGTGTGGTTGGCTGAAAGGAGGGCAGTCTAGTGAAGTAACCCCTCATGCATTTCAACTGCATTTGGTACCTTTTTCATGCAGTTGTCATCTCCTCGCTTCCTGGTGTTGAATCTCCCCACTGAAAATTGGATTGAAAACACCTGCCTAGCCACAGGCGCTCTGCACTGCTCCTCCATCGGTGTATTGCTGAAACGCGTTGTGATGTGTGGCGAAAGGAGAGAAGGTGGATTTCTGGCTTCATTTGGCGGAGCGGGACGTGCTGCTTTAACTTCCACGTCTGGGCACGTCTGCGGGAGGAGCTCGCGCTGGCGTTGGCCTGTATCGTTGTCGGCAAACGGGTGCAAAATCCGCTTTCCAAGCCTGGTGGCTGGGAAAGTCCGAACTTTGGCTCCCCAAAGTGCAGTGTTTCCTACTGTTGAGTACGTGGGTTCTGATAATCGTGGTTGTTCTGGGACAGTTTCTCTGTTTACCTGCTGTTGATGCCAGGAAAGTGCAGAGCTTGGCTTGGTGAATGCTGTTTCTGGGGCTTGAAAGTGGAGCTTTCTCCCCCCCCCCCCCCCCTTACCNCCCCCCCCCCCCCACCTTAGCTGTCTGTCCCTTGCTTTTCCAGTTGACTTCAAGAGAGACAAAGTCTTGTGGGAAGTACGGTTTGGTTGGGACACAAGCAGGCGCCGTTTCCTATGGCTGCGTGGTCAGGACACTGTGCGGTTCCACGGTCTCAGTTACTTACCTTTGCTCTCACCGCAGAGTCCTGTGGCGGCAGAGTTTTGTTCCTCTGTAATGGAGGAGTAAATCAGCAATAGGGTGACAAACGGGCCCGAGTCTGCAAAAGACTATTGCTGATGTTAATTTGTACTATTTTGGGAGAGTGCGTGGCCGACCATTAAAAATACTGGTGAAACGAAGCCTCGCTTTGTACGCCCAGTTCCTCCGTTTCTGTGCGTGCGCTGTTCCAGGCGAGTCCTCGTGTCCCTCCCGGAGCAGAGCTGGGACGGGGTGTGCTCCGCGCTCCTCCGCTCTCCGGCGGCGCGTGGCTGTGCCGGTGCGTCGGCTCCGCGGGCCCCCGTACGTGGCACGGCACGGCAGAACAGAGCTTAGCATCCTAAAATGCAGTGCACTGGCGATCTGCGTGTGCCATTTAGGTGTTTAACAGTCACACAGTTAACACTTCTGTAATTCACTTCTTTATCTGAGTTGTTCCTCTATAATTTTATTCCCCTGAATATATTGGAGCCTACTGAGGAAAATATCATTTGAGGTTTAAAACCTTTGTTACGTTTGAGATACAATATTATTTTTGGCAATTAACAGTGTGTTTCTGTTGTATTCAGTATACCAGAGGGAGCCCTCCTGTGGTTAACTTAATACCTCTCAATTTTCAGGAATGTTACTAAACAGAGTATATCTTACAGGATAAAATGGACTAGTTTCTATATTTAGTTTTCCTTCCATTTGATTCGGTGTTCGTAATGCATTTCAGCTAATATTACTGTGTATAGTTACCTTTTTTTCCTAAGCACAGTCACTTCAGATTAACCCAAATCAAAACACAAGGTCAGGAAACCTCTGTGTGTGCCAGTGTCTGGACTTGCAGAAGGACTGGGATGAGGGGCACCCCGTGGCCTTCCCGAAGCCGTGGCACGCAGGGTCACTCACGGATGAGGGGGGCACACCCAGGCTGTGTTTCGTCCCCTCTCTGGGACACGGTGCTCACTTCTTTCCCAAAATTCCTCATCTGCCAGTGCAGGGAGCGTCTCTGCTGTTTGGGCAGGGACCTGCAGCGGTGCCGTGGACGCGTCCTGGTTGGAGCCAGGCTGCCCTGTGCCGGTCGGTGGAGATGGGACCCCGTGTGTAGGCAGGTGTCTCTTCACATGTAGAAGGAAAGAACAATTCAGCTTTTTCTTTTTCTTCTTTTTCTTTTTTTTGTTTTTAATGCTCAGACAGGTAACTTATGGTCTTTGTCTAGCGATACACTGGTGCACACATTTATAGCTCTTGACTTCAGCAAAGCTGAGCGTATGCTAACTATTGCCGTGGATCGGGGCCAGGAGCAGACATGTTTGGCTGCTTTAAATAAGGCTGAAAAAAATTAACTTGGAGATTGGCACATTAAATACGATGCAGCTCAGGAATCCCAAGCTAAAAATCCTACATCTGTCATAAATGTTCCTGACTGTCAAGAGACTGAATGACGCTGACTGAAAGAAATAGCAGTCCCAGTTTTTTAATGTTGCTTTAAAATGTGAAAAGGCTTTATTAGGAGATGTCAACCTGCTGAACCAACTCCCTTCTGAGAATTCCAGTGTAAACTGGTTTTTAAAGTCGAGCTCTATTGCAATTCGTTGCTTTCAGGCTGGTTTTGACAATTGTCACTTTTGGAGGAGTTTTACGGGGTGATGGGTTTGGCTGGGTGATCGTTGTCAAAATATGTCCTCAGCAGAGAAATCCTTTTCCTCTTCGTTATGAAAAACCAGCCCAGAAGAGACCTGCTTGAGGAGGTTTGCTCAGGAGGTAAAGGAGGGGAAGAAAATCTATTGGAGGAATTTAACAGGACTTCGTGTTCTCTTTCAAACTCCTCACCTTCGTTTGCGTAATTTTCACACAACTTTCTTCATAGAGAAGATGACATGACTCCGAGCCTACGCAAGCACCTGGTGATTCCAGTCGGCTATTTAGTTACCAGATTAATAGCAATATATTAAGAGAATTGTAGGAATAAAACCGATGAGGTGTGTGTGCAGCTGACAGAAATACCCAGGGTACAACCTCCCGCTCTTCTCCGGATGTTTGTACCCTGCAGGGCCAGAGCTGCCGCGTTCCTGTTCAAGGCTGTGTTTCACAGGGACGATGTTATTTTGAGATCTCCTGGCACATCTTATTGAAGAAATTTCCTGTCCCCTCCTTCTCCTGCTCCGATCCTGTTTATTGGAGAGTTCTGCCCTCGCTTCAGGAAGCCGTCACGTCTAGCCAGGTGTGGTTACTCCAGCCTCCCTTTCCCCATCACCTCCAGCTGCTGGGTACCATCCAGTGTGCTGGAATCTGTCAGCCCGGTCCCTGGTGCCGGGACCTAACGGCCTTTGCCAGGTGCTTCAGTGCATCACCTGAAACCACCTCCACAGCAGTTGAAGCCTGTCTGCTGGACTTTTCCCTGAAGCAGCTGGAGAGTATTTGCGTGTCATCTGCACATTTGAACGGTTTGCCTCTGCGCTATACGGCGGTTTATGACAGGATGCGACACTGCTGAGAGATGTAGCTAGGCAGAGTAATTATCTGAACGAGAATTCGGTCAGGACACCAGTGTTAATACAGGTGCTTTAGAAATTGGATTGCTCACTGAGGTGTGTAAGTGTAGATTTATCAGGCTAACTTAAGGTGCTCATTTGCTTAAAGAAGCACAATTTCTCACGCTTGTACTTGGAATAGAATAACAGATGAGTTTATTTAGAAAACTTTAGCCTCTTTACTTGTTGTTGCTCTCTGAGAATATTTTTCCCTAAATTAAGTACTCGGAGAATGCAAGCAAACGTTTAGGGCAAGCAAGGAGGTTTATAGCCCGCCTGTGGCAGGCTGGGTGTGGAGACGAAGACGGGGAGGAGCAAGGGCTCCCGCTGCCCGTCTCTGGAGCCAGCACTCGGGAATGCGCACGGGTGTTCCTGCAAGGCTAACAGCTTCGGTAGTGCCAGAGGAGTGTTTTGTCCATGTGGCTTTGCCTGACTGGTTAAGATCTCCCAGTTTTGCATTGGATAATGGTCTGTCACGGGCCGTTTGCCTGTCTGTTCTGTCGTCCAGCCCTGGGCTAAAAGTTGTGCCTGTGACGTGACATTCGGGTCGCGCTGCCGAAGCCTCGCGTGGTTGTGGCGGAGAAGGCAAGGTCAAACAAGCGCACGTGTGCTGGGGAGGTCTGGCAGATATAATATCTAATTTTAAATAAATTTAATAAAATGAGAGGCAAAATACCCACTGTATTCCTTCGGTGGGGGAAGCCCTCACTTTTCATTTTCAGCATAGCAGCACACCTCTGTCTCCTGCTGCTTTCTTTCCTTTTTGTTTGGTTGGTTGTTTCTGGTTTGTAGTGGTGTGGATTTTTTTTTGATTTTTTTTTTTTTTTTGAAAAACACGTTTCAGCTTCTCTAATGTTTTTGATATCTCATTCGATTGCTGGGTAAATTATTATAGTGGATTGCTTGAATCTTGGAAATTTTTAGATTGCTTTTTCTACAGAGTGGTAGTTTCACATTAGCACGGGGAACACATGAAAAAAACACATTAATGCCATCCCACAAGAAATATATTGCTATTTTTCAGGCTCTGATAAATGACTACATTTTAAGTTGCATTTGATACGGATACAAAATGAATGACAGACTTGAACGGATGTTGTTTTTCCAGAATTGCTCAACATAAACTGAAGTGACAGTCAAATTGCTGATCAAATTTTGCAATTATAACAGCAGTATAAAAATGTAAATCCAGAACTTTCATGACACTTAGTAACGAATTCTCCACTGAAGTTACAAAATAGTTAGAGACACAGTGTACAAAGACATAAAAAGTACTAGGGATGGCTGTAAAAATTAGCAGAAAACAAAAATGACATGCAAAAGCCTCACAGCAAAATATTCTTGCAGTATATTTAACCTGTGTTCAATGGATTATTAAACTGGATTATCAAATATTTTTCAGCGTAAGGGCATCCTTGATGTAATTCCTAATGATGGTGAAGTGGTGGGAATTTCTCCAAGTATATGGAGCCGCTCCTCCTAATGATGGCCAGCTCTTATTTTGATCGATATTACTTCTTGATCTATGTCGCGCTCTGAGAGGAGTGGGTTTATCTCTCCGGTTTCCCGGAAGGACGAGGTACGAGCCCGGGGCAAGCGCAGGCAGGAGGTGTGTTAGCCTGTGCGTTGTGAACACGGAATGCGTTCACCTCCGGCAGCTGCCCCGTGTGCGGGAAGGGCTGCCGGGGAGGGCAGGAGCCCGGGGAGCCCCGGCAGGGAAGGCAGCAGGGCGGCGGGTGGGAAGTGAACCTGGCTGGGAACACAGCCGGCTGCCACGTGTGGCCGTTCCCCGTCTTCCTGGCTCCTCGCTTCACGCCCAGGGGATGCAGCCAGAGCAGTGAAGATGCCGAGAGGTTGTTTAAGCCGTCCGCACACACAGAGTGGCGAGAAGCTGCCTGACAAAGAGCTGTTATTAACGTGAGACTGACTTTCTATAAACCTGAGGTGGCGTCTCGGCAAATTGCTGCCCAGACGTTCCGAGTGCTGCAGTTCATGCGCTGACCCCGCACAGAGTCGCGGTGCAGTCGCTGAGGATAAAGGTGTTTTCACTGAAGCGGCTTCTATAGGGACAAGGAAGAGAGGAATTCTTCAAATGCTCAAGACGCACAACAGATGTCTCCTTCAGAAGCAATGAAGAAAAACTGTATTTTGTATGGGGAGAAGGGAAAAGGAGCCGGCGTCATGCTAAGCAGCAACCTGCTCCTGCATCTGGAATGGGGCCGAGTGAGGGATGAGGAGAGGAGAGCAAGCCCAGGGCACCAGTACTCACTGCCTGGGCGCGCCGCAGCCCCTCCCACTGAGGTCTTGGAAAACTGGCCTTTTCCTCGTGTGCAGTAACGCTGTTCTGGGGCTTATGAGAGGAATGATCCTTACCAAATTGGGTTTAAAACTAGAATTCAGTGTACTGAGACTCTTCAGTGCATTTTAAAGAAATTGTTAGTAGACGAGATTCTTCAGAAATGGTGTTAGTGTGGGCTTTGAGGTTTTTCCTTTTGTTTTGACATATATATACACATATATGTCCAGCTGCATGTTTGTTTACGAGCAGGAGGAGGTGAGGAGATCATCTTTGCTTCCTGCAGGGAGGGGGAGTTTATTTTTCTTAATGTAACATGCCATAACAATCTTAGGAGGAATGGAATGATTTTGTGCAAGACACCACACAAATACATGGGAAAGCCTATGTTTATGAGTATAAATTCAGTACAATCTACAGTGTCTTTGGCATTTTCCAGTTGTGTGTTGTTTGGTTTTTGGTTTTTTTTAATAAATACGGATTTTTGGTTTGTTTTTGCCTCCCCTCGCTCTTTATGCACAGATTGTATGTGGGCTGGCTTTATGTTTGGTTTTTGAACACTGATAACTTTTGGTGATCTACTGAACTTTTTTTTTTTTTTTCTTCTCTACTTCTAAGTCTTGAAATGTGTTGGCTTGTTTAATTTATGCTCTTGCTTCTTTCCAATGGTTCCCGTTAGTTGCTTCTACTCTTTAGGCAACGGATACTCATATACGTTGTTCAGGAGACCATGTGCAAGTTTGTTCAAGATACACTTTGCTAACCTGCTTTTCTCCTGACGTGTGTGGTCTAAAATAATCAAAGGATGGACCTTCTCTTCCATTTAGTAACCTTCTTCATGTTGCAGATTAACCTCTGATTTACGGATCTGGTCATTAGAGACCAGCTACCCCCTTTTAATGGTAATGGGGAGTGAGAAGCTGCCAGTGTTAGGATGGAAGTGACAGGAAGAAGACATGAAAGAAAGGAAAATGTACAGCCAGGAGAGGAATAATGAAAGTGTATGCCACCAAATACATTTCTGGGACTTCTAAGTCTGCTGCTATCATGTTTCCTGTGCTTCCTATTTCATATTGTTCTAATCTGCATCTCCGGCATATATTGTTATCATATTATTATTTTGTTAAATGGATGCTAGCTGCAACCTCGCTTCTCTGTTCTAATTTACTATAGCATATTTGTAAAGCTGCTTTGGAATACCCTGGATTAATGATGCATTTTAAACTGTTTTAAAATGACCCCAGGTTAGGTCAGTTGTTGAAGTAGCGCCAGCGAGGAATATTTTATTTTGATTGCAGTAAGCTCTTGGTTTTATGTTAACTGCACCGTATAAACATGACCTGTGGACTCACAATGTTTTAGTGGATTGAAAATGTGTGAATAAAGCACGCCTCGTGTTTTTACGTAGCAAAGTCCGGCTCCTTCTGGAGAGGAGGCTGTAAGCTTGCTTTGCTCTGCTGTAGATGCCGTCAGCTCAGGTAGGGTCTGTGGGGTACCGCGGGGAGAAACTGGGCAGGAGGAAGCGGGTTTCACCCCTGGCTGTGGAACACGAGGGGGAGATCACTGTCATGCGTGGTGCAGGGTGGGGAGCGTTCTGTCATACAGAATTCTGTAAATTTCCCAAAACCTTATCTGTAAAAGCACCGCATTTAATTTTTTTCTTGTAAAATTCATATCCTTCATTACTGCGCAGGTAACCTTGTATTTCTTGCCCCTCTTATAGGTGGAAATTGTTACCTGCTGGGTTGTGCGTTAGAATTGAGCTGGAACGGGGGCTTATTGCATGTTTTTCAAAACACAGGGATGTATTTTTTCCCATCCCAAACAAGTCTCCCTGTTTTAATCTAGTCTGCTTTTCTGTGCAAAGATCGAAGGTAATTTCTCCACGAGTTTCTAATGTATGGGCAGCTTATGCTGCAAATTTAAAAACCAACCAACCAAAACTTAGCTCACTAGCAAAATTTAGTAATGCAGTCTCATTTCACTACAACTGGCATTGCCCACCCTTCAAAGACGTTGGACGTCACAGGTTTGGCTGGGCTTTGGGAGCGTGAGTAATGCAAGTTTCACCAGTAACTTTAGGCTGTGGTTGTAGGTTTTCTTGTTAAACTGGTCTTCTGGAAGAGGAGCTGAAAACTGTCTCCAGTCACGGCCCAAAAGTGCCCCTACATAGAACTGGTAGGAATTTGCTTAAAGTAAACAGAACACGCACCTCGGCAGAACAATGTTTTCAACTAATTTAGAGCTCTGTTAACTAAGAGGGATAAAAACAGAGTTTAAAAATAAGGCCTCTGCCACGTGTATGAGAACAGTGGTTTGGCAGTGACTGAGATGCTCGGGAGATCAGCAGAGATCTTCAATGTGAAGCCACTTCAGTGGAGAAACAAAATGTAAAACAAGACCAGAAAGATTCATTCCAGCGGCCTCAGAGGAATTGTGGGAAGGAAAATAAACCCCCTTTTATGTTCTGGGGTTGTTAGCCTGAGGTACTTCCAAGGTGCTTGAAAACTGAGATGATCTATGCCTAGGAAACAGGGGCATAAGCAAATGATCTGTGGGATCAATAGCCAGTGTTTGGAAGATTCATTATAATGGGCAGAGTTTATATAATGGAAGAGAGAGAAAATAAAAAATGGGGAGTTCGGGGTAGGATGCAGGCAGAATTTTACCGCTGTAGCTAAGTATCCCTCCACATAAGCTTCTGTCTTTCTTCGCCTAGCCCTCTGAAGTAAAATGTGGATAAATATAAAATAAAGTATATGGGGGAAGTAAATAATCCTAGTTTCACATATACGGCAATAACTTTTGACATAGTAATTGCTACTCAGGAAGGAGCTCTTGATGCTTATATTAGTTTTATGAAAATGTTAGCTTTCATTTCGAAGAGGATAAGAGGATAACATCGTTATGACTGCTGTGTAAATTCATTATGTACTTTCAAATACTGTATGCAATCCTTGTGCCATCGTCATCATCACACATGGGGTGGGAAAGATACCTATCAAGGGTGACTGAATGAAGGGCCTCATTGTTGAGTGACTGATGAGACGGCCGAGAATACGGTAGAGGGGTCTGAGAAGAGTAACATGATGTGCAGGGATCGCTTTATTCACTCTTTCTTCCAATGGAAATAATAGCATCAAATTAAATACTGTCCCGGGTTCAAAAGAGATGACAAGTCTTTGTACAGTAGGTTATTAAGCTGTGGAGCTTTCTGAACCAGGGACTGTGGATATTAAAAGCTTACATGGCTTCAAGAAACAATTGAATGCATTCATGGAAGAAAAATCCATTAGGGCTAAAAACAGCACCTCTGGCTTGCAAAGTCCTTGAACCACGGGTTGCTGGAGGCTGGAAGGATATTGTAGGGAAGCGACGTTGTTTGTTTGCCATGTACTTATATCTATCGTCAGGGTTCGCTGTTGATCGCTGTCAGAAACATAGTTGGCTAGATGGACCTTTTTGTGTGACTTCTATAAAAGTCATTTTTAAACTAATGAAGTGTAAGTTAAAGTCATCCATAGTGGCTGCTGCTAGGAAGTCAAGCTGTGGAGCGGGAGGTTTTGGATGAGCCACTGGCTGCTGGAGAGCGTTCTGCTGAGCCAGAAAGGAGAACACGGGGCAGCCAGGGTCAGCGTGGCAGCTCCGCAGCGAGCTGGAGGGGGCACCCCGAGAAAGCACGCGCCTTAGACTAGGTGTAACTCTAACAGCATGCGTTTTCCTATGATAAATGCATGTCTTGGTGCATGGGGTAACATTTGAGGGAGACTGAAGACACAGTTTCAAGATTCTGGACTTTAACTCGTACTTATGGGGCACTGATCCCCATCACGTCCCCCTCGGCTAGGTGCTAGCAGTAGTATCCCACGGTCTGCCGCGTACATACTTTGCTTTTAATTTTTTTGCAACATTTTCTCTGTTTCTCTCCTCTAAACAGTGTCAATTTTTTCCTCCTCAGGATAAAACAGGGACGTGTTGAATCTAGCAGTGTCATAAGGAACATCTTAAGCCTGGCATCGCGGTACTGTGTCAGTGTCCGTGGAACAGCTTGGGGCGGTTGTGGGTTTTGTTTCAGTTTTGTTAATACTGAAGGGAGATATTTGCCTACAGTGATACATTGTATGTAAAGGGGAGATTATGGTCTTAAAATATGTAAATTACTCTGTGGAATCTCTGCAGAGCTGTACATTCCTCTGGAACTTGAACTCTTGAGTAGGTATAGATAGGATGTTTTGCTATTTCCAAATGGTTCCCATTTTCCTGGTGTTGAACTTTGTTTGCTATCAAGGCTGTATTTTGGATTTCAATATGAATAGAACCTACTGCAGGAACGTGTATCTTATCCAGCTAAGAATAAAGAAAAAATCTTTTCTTTCCCACCCGCCTCAGCAGAGCTTACTTGCAGGACACCTCACTCATCAGCATTCCGTGGGCTGAGCTGGTCAGGGATTTGCCGGGTGCCCACCAGAACAGTTAGGAGTCTGCTGACAGTAACGGCTGAACGTAAAAGCTCATCTCTCTCCTTCCCTTTCCTATTTTTTATTAAAGTGATTAACATAATGTGAAGTTGCGATTGCAAAGCCGTACATCTAAGATGGAAAAGGTGTTTTTAAAGAACTCTTCTGGAATTTGGTTTTAGAATCATAGAACAGTTAGAGTTGGGAGGGACCTTCAAGCCCCCCCAGTGCCACCCCCTGCCCTGGGCAGGGACACCTCCCACCACACCAGGCTGCTCCCAGCCCCGTCCAACCTGGCCTTGAACCTCCAGGGATGGGGCAGCCACAGCTGCTCTGGGACACCCCGGCCAGGGGCTCCCACCCTCAGCATAAAAAAAAATTTCTTCCTTATGCCTGACCTAAGTCTCCCCTCTTTCGGTTTCAAACTGTTGCCCCTTGTCGTGGTACTACAGGCCTTGCTAAAAAGTCCCTCTCCATCTTTCTTATAAGCCCCCTTTATATATTGAAAGGCCCCAAGAAGGTCACCCTGGAGCAACGCAAGCTTCTTAGCTAAAACCTGCTCCATCACTGCTCTCTCATGGGTGATACAGGAATCTGTTTTATTTCTCTCTTTCCTAAATACGTGCCTGCTATATAGTCCTAGTTTTTATGTACAAGCTGCAGCGTGATACTATCAATTGTTGGCCAGGTGTCAGGGCTTGAATTTCAGAATTACGCAAGTGCTTCCAGAGTACTTCCTAGCAAAACAACAGGATTTTCAGAGAGATAGTCTTCATTGCCATTATCCTCATTACGGGAGCGATGCTCCCATTGCCTTCAGTGGCGCTGAGTTTGTAATCAGCGCTGCCAGTCACCATCTGGGCTGACGTTCCCTTTCACAGCTGAACCTGACCGTGGAGCCCTTCCTTCCTGGGCGCCATCTGCCAGGCAGTTTCTTTTGACTTGTTTCCAGCATCAACCTTTGTACCTTCTCTCATGTCCTCTTTTGTGCTCCAAGCAACCTCTCAAATCTTCATTCTCCCCGCTGTTTTCAAAGCAGGTTTTGGAAACTGGTGTAGGCAGTGAAGTACCCCGGCAGCAACAGCTCTTGCCAACACTGGGGCAGCATCTCTGGCATCTGAAGGAACTCTGTCAGGAGGCCACGTGTCGACCCCAAACCCTTGCTCGACCCTACACGGGATATTTCAACGCGGTGGCTGAGGGGAAGTTTGAACCACTGATGACTTTGAGTCTGTTCTGTGGATAAAAGAAATCAGATGGTGTGGCAGTTAACCTAATAATAGCTGAGAAAAGCATCAGCTCTTACAGGTTTAAAACTCAGATCAAGTAGCTTTAATCTAGCAGTACAACTGCTTTTGAAAGGCTTTTACTCAGTAAACCCATATTTATGAAGACTTAGAAAACCTGTAGTTTGGAGCTGATGGTTGCTAAGTCCTGCATACAGTCTTTTTACCCTGACAGAGTTAATGTTAAATGCCAACAATGTATATGGCACTTTGTAAGCAAATAGAATGAAAAGCGTCAACCCCAAACCTTCCAGCTTGAAAGAGAAAACAAAACATAAGAATGTATTAGAAATAATTAATACCTAATTTTAAAAAAATCATTTTTGATATTAATGAAATGAAGATCATTAGTTAGCACGTGGTTTAATGAGTTTTCAATATAGTTCAGACATGCTATTCCCTGTAGCTCGTGCGTGGAGGAGGTTTGTATGTATCTGTGTGGCAGCCTTTCTTCCAAGCGCTTTCAGGGATGGGATTTTTTCCAAATAAAATTTGAGTGAACTCTTGTAGGTTTATGAATTTGATTTGAACTATAAACAAGACTGGTTTAGACTTTCAAAGAGGTAGGAAAAGTGGTAATTTTTAGTGGTAGGCTTTTTTTAGTGTATATATTAAAAAACCCCAAGCTCTTTCACATTGTGACTGGATAGTCTACAGGTAGAAACAAACCAATTGCTGTGTTCATATTGTATTCTTTCGCTCTCAAAGGAGAATATTATCTAGTGTGAAAAGCCCTTCTTATTTCAAAGGTTAGAAAATGTGGCAACAGATGATTCTGTAACAGAAAATTGAAACAGATTCTACAGGATCAAGGCTTGCCAACACCTTGCCATGCTATATTTGCTCGTGGTTATTTTGCGTAAGAGTTAACAGTAGAGTGTGTTGGAAAAGGGTATTCAAACTGCAGAATGATGAAAACCTGACATGCAATATCGTAGATAATTTTGTTTGTTTAAATGTACTGAAATGAGAACAAGCAATATTCTCCTTGAGAAGCTAAGTCGGCGTAAGACAGGTGCCTTTTTCCAAACGCCAAATCCCTTTCCTGCTGGAAGTGGTGCGGATGACCCAGTGCTGGCCTGTCCCCCGGCGCCTGAGGCTCCGCGCCCAACTCCGGTCCCTCTGCGATGTCTAGCGCATCGCTTCCCCTCGCCGTCGGTCCCTTCCCTTGTTTTTAAGACGCGGTTAGGAAGACTTCTGCTGGGCGCAGTTGTCGGTCGCGGGTGAAGCGTGACAGTTAAGCAGCAGGTGAGTGAGCGCTGATGGCCGTGGGAGCGAGCGGTGTTACGGCTCAGCTCTCCCCACAGTGCTGGCTCCACGGCTCTTGCTGCGGGGAGCTGGCTGCGTGGGTGCTGCGCCTCTTCTAGGGCGAGAGCGCTGTGACTGCCGTGCACCGCCAGCTGCCTGGTGCCATTCCCGGGCTGTTCCTCCGTGAGAGGAAAACGGAGAAGTTTGTAGAGGGGGTTTTTCACCCAGGTCAGTGACACACTAAGCTATTTTTCAGTCTTACATTAAACCTTCAAGATTCCCCAAGCAATCAATCGGAACTATTTCTGTTACGGAAAACTGTCCATTTCCCTCATTTCCCTCTTCCCTCTAAGCAGCAAAATAAATACCAAAAAACCCCTGTATCATTTGAACTTTGCCACCAAATTTACTTGCGGTGTTTTTCTGCAGAGTAGTAATAGATGGGCGCAAGGATGAGGAATCTGCCCGTAGTGTACTGGCTTTCAGCAGCTTCAATAATTTACCAGACTCACATTTTACACGGCAGCTCCTAATTTGGCTTTTCTTTCTTTCTGACTTGGAATTTTTCTGATTCAGTTCAGGCCCTCTTAGTTGAAATGAGGGGAAAAAATGTAAAGCCCAAGGACCAAGGCGTTGTGCCCTAAGGGCTTCCCTCTCGCAGGCAAATGCTGCGGGGTGGTGGCAGCCCTCGCGCTGGGGGCCGGCAGGCTGGTCGTGTCACGACCGGTACAGAAGGATGACGTGTGTGATGAGGTTTTGTGCCGGGCAGTGACTTGTCTGCAGCTCAGGTGCTGCTTGGAACCGTAATACGGCAAAGCACGGGAGTTCTGTTTTTCCTACGTGCCAGGAGAATTTGTTGCAGCTACAGACTTTGTTGGATGTCTCTGCCTTGAGTGACCTCGCCAAGCCTATCTTCTCAGTCTGCGGGCTTTCCTGTACTCCTGGGCACGACCCCATCATTTTATCACTTTTACTAGGGGTAAATCTGGGCGTTATTAGGAACTAAGTAAAATTTGCTACTACTTAATTTTACCCTGTAAACTTCTAAATAAACACTGGTTAGCTTTTGTTTGTAATCATTAGCTTTTGTTGTAACTATTTGCCTTTTTCAGCAAGGAGTATTTACAAAATATGAACTTCTGCATTGGATAAATCTGTTTTGATGTCAGTTTCATCAGCCTGTCTCTAGCTCTGGCTAGTAAGAGGTGTCACAGAGGAAATTTTTTTTGAGTTCCTGTGATGGATGATTATGGAATAACATGCCCACAGGGAAAATTATTTCTTCCTAATCCTTGTCAGTTAGCGGTTGGCTTATGTCCTGTAGTCTGAAGACTTATATCCCATATCCTCTACAGCTAACCTCATACAGTACTTCATTTTAGCTGACTTCAAATTTTGTTCATTACTGACTTCCAGCTTGGGAATATTATTATTCCTTATTGTTCTGCACTTCGACAAAATCAGTCAAGAGGCCATCATTCTAACGGAAAGCTGTGACCGATTGCGTTAAAAATAAATGATACTTGCACTGACACAAGAGAGAAAAAGGTTCATTAAAACTCATGTTGGAGAACTCTCATCACTCTTTTTCCATTGCATTTGACATTGCCTGAGAGGCTGTTATATATTATGTTTATTTTTAGAGACTATTGTTCTCTTTAGACCTGCTCTGCAACTTGAGAAAAGCAATAATGCTTTTAAACAGAACTCAAATTTACAGAAGGAAGACGTTGCACATTTCTGTTATAGTAAAGGGCTATCTCATGACAAATCTCTTCAAAATAAGTTTGACTTCGGTAGGGAAGAAAAAAACCGTAAGGAGAATCACAGACTGCTTTAGGGCACACAGATTGAAAACCTGTGCACTTTTTGTCAAGAATGTAATGACATTTGTGAGTGCGACCTTCAGCATCTCACGCTTTTAAAAAATAATTTCTTCTGAGGTGCTGAAAAAGCAAACTAGTTTCATTTAGTTCATTTTTTCCCCAAGATTGACCTACTGTGCTGCTCGGTGTCCTGCGTGTGGCACAGAGCTCATACAAAACTAATGTGTTCTATAATCATAAAATTGGAAAAGCAAAATATCCTTTCAGAGCTTAATGGTTAGAGTAAATGAATTGGAGTATGTTTCATTTCCTTTCTTAATGAATGTAATATAAACCAATAAGAAAACGTCAAATTATTTTGGTTTTAGCATAGGCCAAAGCTAAAATACAACTAGTTTCAAATAGAGCATATCTAAATACTCAGGAGAAGTATATGGTTTAACCAGACAAATTGTAAAACAACAGATTTCCTATATTTTGCAGATTGGTAAGCAGAAAGCCGAACTTTTTTTTGTTTGCCTTGTTTTCTTTGTCCTCCTCTCTGTTTCAATTCCCAGTTACTTTGCAGGGTTAAAATCCTCGTTATTGCAGGGGCCTTCTTTCTCCTTTTAGGTACCCCGTGGGTTTATCTCACACAGTTAACATCAAACGGACTGCTGGATCGTGGTTTCCAGGGCTGTGACTTCAAAACACCTCTGCAAACCCCGAATTTCAGCCCTCAAGACTGACTCTTGGTCAGACTGCAGCATCCTATTGACTTGTAAAACGTGCCGGCCTGCTCCTCTTTCCCATAAATATTGGAGCATCATGACTTGCTCCCACCCGAACTGAGTGTTTGTAAGGAGAGAGGGATGCGTGACTCAATAAAAATTCAGAAAGTAAAGCTGTCATTATATATTCTATACTGCTGAAGCAGCTAACACCTTATAACAGCTGCCAAATTACCTGTAATCAGCATCCACACAATAGAAGGCACTCTGCATACTGATGAAGTTGTCATTAACACCTATTAAGAGCATGGAATTTGTCAATGAAAAAGTAAAGATGGTTCAATGCAATATTTGGAAGGAATTGCTGTCTGTGAAGTCTCCTGGCTTTGGACATAGTAATTTTCGATTGTTGTTAGGAAATTTGCTAACAGTTTTAAAACATGCCTTTGGAAACTGTGTACGTAACAGCTAAGAAAAGGAAAAGCATTGCAAAATCATGCTTTAATGGGAAAAGTAGTGGGTCTGTCTTCCCGCCTCTTCCCCTTCCCCTGCTGACTATATTAAACCATAAATATTTTTTTTTAGGCCTGTCAGGTCTCTAATTTCCTTGGAATTGTCTGCCTAGGTTGTTTTTTATCTCTCTTTCTCTCTTTCCTTATTTTTTTTCTGCATCCAAGCTCTATAAAACTTGCTGCAGTAATCTATGATAGAAGGGTACCCTAATTACTGTAATATTACCCCTGTTAATCCCCCTGGAATAATGTAAAGAGCAGATGGCCCTCTCTGTAGAGAAGTTACTAGAAGCAACATGTCAAAAAAATGTTTTTTTCTTATGTTCAGGTTTTTTTGGGTTTTTTTTTTTTTTTTAGTCCCCCCAAAATCTCAGCAGGTAAGTAGGGACACTGAATAGAGTATTCTAATTATTTCTGTGGTTGAATTTCCAGTCTAGGACTTGTCCTGAGACATCACGTTACAGAAGTTAGATTAGAAACCTGTTCGTGGGTTTTAACCAGCTTGGAGCCCTCGGGTCTCGAGTCTTGACTCCGGCAGCGCCATAGCAAGCCGCCTTTGGAATTTGTGGCTTTGTGCTTTAACTTAGTCACGTTAAGGCTTGGTCTGAAGAGAGGGCTGGACGTTAGAAGTGCTGAGCTTTCCAACAGTTAATGCTCAGGAGGACCGCACGGTGTTCCAGAAGCCTCCTTGGTCCGGAGGATCCCGTGTCCCCATCGGGTGCTCACCTGTGACCCGGGGTGGGTCTATCTCAGCATTTTCCTCCCAGAGTTTAACATGGTGACAGTTCCCTCCCGTGCCTGCAGGGAGCTAAGGGTCAGTTTTCATCTCTGGAGAAAGACACTACCAGTTTTCAGGTGATTTTAAGACCAGAGTGCTCTCCTTGCTCCCTGCCGAAGATAGACCTGAAGAGAATTCAGCCCTCGTTGGTTACCGTCTAGGGAAATGACGTTATTTCGGTTAGATGAGGTCAGCCTACTGAGCGCGAGTCCTGGAAATCCAGTATCAAATCTCTTAGCTTAGTTTGGCAACAAAAAAAAATTAGCTTCCTTACGGGGTGTTGTGAAGAGAGGTGTCAGCAGAGCCTGTCGTAAAACACCCTCGCTGCGTTCCACCGAGACATCTCGTTGTGTCGGAGATCCCACTTTGTTCTCTTTCTGCAGTGTATTTTTGTTTTTTTAGACTAATCCATTAACAAAATGGGCTTGTCAAATCTCCTCATCGTGGTTTAGAAAAAGAATAAATGTAGTAATTGTTAAGTTGTTTGAAGATTAGTCAGTCCCTGTGGTAGCCTGGTATGTTGTGCCTGCAGAACATCATCTGTAGCCAAATTTAGGGTCTTCATTTCGTCTGTGAAATCCTCACGGGTGCTAGCAGAGGCACACTGCTGGAGCTAAGAAGAAGAGTAACTTGAGCCAGAATACGTAAAACCAGAAGTCATGTGCACACAACTTGAATAGCAATGCTTTTTTTTAATCATTAAAGAGTATGTAAATAAACAGTTGCGGGGTTTTCGGTTGATTTAAGGATGCAGCAGTTCAGATGGAAAATTTGCAGTGCTGTGCATTTCTTTTTCTGATGAAATGACAACTGGCAGAACTCATGTGCTGCTCTGATAAGACTTATTGGGGATAATTAACTTGGGGGTTTGGGCTTTTTCAGTGTATACATCTGTCACTAACGCTGAAGCTTGGAAACGGGAAAAATGTGGTTTATTAGGTTAAAAATATCTGAAATGTTTACAAGAGACAGGGAAGAGCTGGGTTCTGATGTCAAGTTATTAGACAAATTTGTATTGGTACAGGACTTCTTATAGACAGATAAGGTACAAAGAAAAATTATTCCCTGGAGTCAGTAGGTACCCACGTTAAAGGAAGACAAGTTGAACTACTTGTATGTCCAGAATTGTTCTATGAAAATGAAAGCTGATGGGTTTAGGACTAGCAGAATTCTTTAAACCTCGGAGGTCTGTATTTTCTATGTGTAAAACCCCTTAAAACGTGAAAGAGCAGGATGGTGTAGAGCACTTAAGAGTATCTAGCGCTGTAACTCGGCTGCTCTCCAGGCTGCCAGGACATAACACTGATTAGCCAAGATTGTCTGAACTGCGAAGAAGTTACGGCCTCTCGTTTCTGTGGCTTTGCTTCCCCCGGAGCCGGTGCAAGGTCCTGCCACTGGACCTCGCTGACCCCTCAGGCCTGGGCAACTTGAACCCCATGGAGACAGATCACGGTGAGGTTACGCAGGGAGGAAATTAGGAGGGCACTGGTGAGGCCCCATCTGGAACACTGTGTTCGGTTTTGGGCCCCGCACTCCAGGAGGGACGCTGAAGTGCTGGAGCGTGTCCAGGGAAGGGCACGGAGCTGGGGAGGGGTCTGGAGAACAAGTCTCCTGAGGAGCGGCTGAGGGAGTTGGGATTGTTCAGCCTGGAGAAGAGGAGGCTGAGGGGAGACCTTCTCACTCTCTACAGCTCCCTGAAAGGAGGTTATAGCCAGGGGGGGTCAGTCTCTTCTCCCAAGGAACAAGCCACAGGACAAGAGGAAATGGCCTCAAGTTGTGCCAGGGGAGGGTTACATTGGATATGAGGACATATTTCCCCCAAAGGGTCACCGAGCGCCGGACCAGGCTGCCCAGGGCAGTGGTGGGGTCCCCATCCCTGGAGGTGTTTCCCAGCCGGGCAGACGTGGTGCTGGGGGACACGGGTAGGGCTGGGCTGGGCAGCGCTGGGTGATGGCTGGACTCCATGACCTGAAGGGTCTGTTCCAAGCTCAGGGGTTCTGTGTTGCTCTCCGTGGAGAGCGAGGGCAGGCGTGTGCTGGAGAGCGCGTGAGCGAGCCCAGCCCTGGGACTCCGGGGTGCGAGTGTGTCCTGGTCTGAGGACGTGCTGCCACACGTGAAGCGCCATCTGGGAGTGCAGCAGCCTTCTGCTGGCCGAGGGGGTCGAGGCAAACCGAGCCCTGGGACAGCGAGGGAAGTGCTGCGTAGGCGCCTGAAACGTCAGGTGCAGTTTTGCACAACGATTCAGAGAGTCATTGGTGAAGCATCCTGAGGGAAGTACCAAGAGTCATCGGTGACCAGAACAACACAGGTGTAGACATCTCCAGCTGAGCTGGGGAAAAAATGAGTAATTTTGTCTCCTGCTTGTTAATAGACCCAGCCTGAAGCTGCTCGTGCTCTGACCTTTTTTTAAGGGGAGGAAAAATGGCAGTCGTGCTGCGCGGTGTCTTGCCGAGAGCACAGGCCTACAGAGCCACCTCTGCATGGTCCCGTGATGAGTTTTGGCAGAACGAAAAAGGCAGTTCACAGGAGCGCTAAGCATGCAGAGTACGTTACGAGAGGGCAGTGGAAGCAATGGGCTTCAGTGGATTCAATGCTACATCTACAAAGTTGTAAAGAGAATATAGCAAACGTGTAAGTAAAACCAAGAGGTTCAGAAATGTGTCCTGTCACCACCCCCCGCCCCAGTGAGAGACTGTTAGAACTAAATTTCATCAAAAGGCAATGCTAAAAAATCTGTTGAGAATAGATGTATTTTAAAAATAAGTGTTAAAAGCAGGCGGTATGGAAGTAAAATTTCAGCAGCGGGCTGCCCGGGTGCAATGTCGGTGTTTGCGACTGCTTCCACGCAAGCCTAGCGCAAAATGTCTGCTTGGAAGTAGACATGTCTGCCTGAAGCATCACGCCGTGGACTTCAGTACCATTGCTCTGGGTAGAATGTCGTGGGCAACCTCCCATCCTGCTTTCGTATGTGTGGCACCACAAATGCGTGAATACTTGATGTCCCATCGGCCTGGCCGTCTCTCGGGGGTTAGTCCTGTGGGTCACCAGGCAGCCAAGGACAAGGGAGTTCTGTTGGCTCATCCCTCACTCCCTTTCCTCTACTCCCTAAAGCCTGCTGGATCTCCACTTCTTTACATGCCTGGGATTGGTCTTGGAGGATGAATTTTCCACTGAGAATGGATATAAAAATTTACCATGGTTTCCTGCAAGCAATAAAGAAATGAGAGCAGGGATAAAATCTTGAATTAATACCAGATTTCCAACACTATTTGACTGTCTGATGAACATTTTGTGGAGGAGACAATTGAAAAATTTATCTGTGCGATCAGATTTTCACAACAGAGTAAAATACCAAACTCAAACATAGTCACAGGTCTTGAAATCTCTGTCCAAAATATTTTAAAGGCTTCTATTTGTTCTGCTGCCTTTCACAGAAGGCTTGCTTCAGAATTTCTGTTGTTCTGACGACAGAAAAAACCAAGCTATAAATGTGCAACCGGTTCACTTGCAACGTGCTGTATGAGCCAAGAAGTTTGACCGGTTCTAAGATGCTGGAGGCTCTGCTGGGCGGGCGGATGGCTGGGCGCTGCCCGGCGCGTCCCTCGCCGTGCCCAGACAGCGCTCGCGGCAGCGGGATAGCGTGGGTCCCGTCTTCTCCGTGACTGCTTTGGTGGCACTTGAAGGAATAACCTTAAAGGGGCATCATTCCTGCTAATTTATATGCGGAAATGTAGTATTTCCGGAAGTCGCCTGGAAAGCTAACATCTCATCAAGGTCAGTGTTCAAGTTTACTATTTGCTCAGCATGGGGATAACGTGCAATAAAGCAATGCAGTTGTTTGGAGGTTCTTTGGAAAATAATGTAAAACAATGAAATATGAGATTCATCCAGCAAATGGAGGCAAGTGTATTGCAGAGAAGGTGATTGATTTGGGGTGGTTTTTTTAGTGCTTCCAAGTTGTGTTTTCAAGGAGATTTTACTTTATTGAAAGTAAATTATTCTCTACCTGTTTTTCAAGGACTAAAGGACTCAGTATTGTTGTGCTGTGGGGGTTTTTGAGGCTTTTTTTGATTGTTGTTTCGTTTTTGTTTTTATCTGCATTTAAAACATAAGGGACCAATTTTCCTGTGTGTTGTTTGGGTTTAGTTTTAGTTTGGTTTTTAAACCATGTGTTGTCACCTGTGTGCTTTTACAGAGGGAAAAAAATGCTATCAAAACAGAACAGCAGCGTTTCACATCTGCCTCGCACCTGGTTCAGAAGCTGTAAGCCTTAGCACACAGTGCACATCATGCTCTTAGTCTTCATTCTGGACCAGAATTTTTTCTTTTTTATGGAAAATAAGGCAACTTAAAATATTTTTCTCTTTCTGGCTGTAGGTGGTTTCCAGATAACTCTTTTACTTGTTTATAGCTCTAGTGGCAAACATTTTGAAGATGTGCCTTTGCTTTTGCTCATGTGGAAGTTCATATACTTTTAACAAAATAAAATCCGATCTGATCTAAGCATAGTTTCTCATGTTTATTTTTGTAAACAAATAAACATGGTGCGGAATTACACACGGTCTTAACTGACGCTCCATCCTTATGCCATGATCTGAGATACGGACAGATCACCTGGCCCCACTGCGCGCTGAAAAAACTGGAGCTATTCAAAATAAATGTTTCTTTCATGGAGATCGTATCTGATGTGTGGGCTGAACACGCAGGGATTTTATCAAATTTGAGGAATTCAATAAATTCAAACGTTGCAAACAATAACAAACTATTTGGGTTAAGACTGCAATAGTGTCACTTTTAAATTTTTTTAATCTTCTTGTGTGGATGATACGGGAGGACTGTCCTCACGCTTCCTGCTAGGCAGATGAGCCCCACCGCGTCCCCGCAGCCTTACCCGGCGCAGAGAGCGGCTCCCACAGGCTCCCCAGGCTGGGGTATCGCGCCTCTTGCTTTCAGCCACATTTGGCCAGTTCATGAGTTTTCGGCTCTGGTGTGTGTCACCTTTTTGTAGCGGTCATCCCTCTGCGCTCCTCGGGCAGAAGTACGAGGTTATTCAGGTGCTGAAGTGGGAGGGAGGGACAATAGCAAGTAGGGTAAGTGGAATTCACAAATGAATGTTAAATGAAAAAAGCCTTCCCTGGTAAGGAAACCTCTCTGGTGGAGAAGAGCAGGAGGACAAGGAAGCTGCTCCACCGGCACAGAAGGGGAGGGAGGTGATTGCGAAGAGCAGTGTTTGCCTCAAAACAAGCAATTGTTTCCTGTTGCGTACATGTTGGGAGGGGGGAAAAGGCATTCTTAAAAACATTGTTCAGAAGACTTCATGGTTGCTTCTAGAAAAAAACCTAAACCACTTTAATTTTCAGTGATGATGTTCAGAAGACTTCACGGTTGCTTCTAGAAAAAAATCTAAACCACTTGAGATTAATTTTCAGTGATGATGTTCTGCTGAGTTTGGGAAGAAACGAGTTTCATAGGATCTGCACAGATGGATCCCTGCACCGTTTCAACAGTCCCTCCTGTTCTTTTTGTGTCTGTCCGTGTTCCAGCAGAATGACTCGCCAGCGCCGAGCCCTGGATTTAATAGTCTGGGCTTCTGGTGTTTAGATGGGAACGAATTAATCTGGTCGGCGTCTGACAACTCGTGTAATCACTGAGATTTTTAGGTATTAGTCTTTTTTTTTTCCTTCTGTACTTCAGCTTTGTGCACTGAAGGAGACGCAATGCGAGGCACGACGTGGTTAAGAGAACGTTAACACGTTGAGGCTGGGCTCGGGAGCGAGGACAGTGGCGCTGGGAGCTGGGCAGAGCAAGGGCTGCCTGCGGGAGCGCTGGCCCTGAGCCGCCGTGCGGGGGTGCCTGGCTGCAGCCGCCGGCCGGGAACGCAGCACGCGCCATGGGAAATCTTCATCTGGCGGATTTAGGTTTGCTTTTGGAATGACAGGAGCCAAATCAACCAGAGCCCGGCTCCGTCAGTGCGGCAGCAGCATCACGCTAGTGCCGGGGGTGCGGGAGAAGAGGAGGGATGGTTTACCTCTGGCAATCCCTGTACTGTCCCCGTGGGAACAGCTGTGCTGAGGGTGTTTCCGCGCAAGCCTGTAGCCAGGGGCTGTCCTGGAGGTAGCGGCGTGTTTTACAGACAGAACGTCGGCGGTCAGGAACACGCCTTTGGGGAGGACGCGCTGACCGAATCACTTGGGAATGGCCGTGGGCCAGCGCTCGGGGAGACGCAGCGGGGAGGTGTCGTGTGCCCTCCGGTGACACCGCGCCGGCTGCTCGGGGTGACACGGCAGAGGGGTGCTGAGGGCCCCCGACCACGCAGGATCTGTGCCGGACGCTGGCCACGGAGCTGTTTGGACTGTGCGCGATGGGGCGCCAGGCAAGGGGGACACCCCAAGTTACGCATGCAGCCAAGGTCAATTAAATCAGGTGTGAAGTACCAAAACCAACTTGAGTCATCAGCAAGTTGTGTGCTGCCTTTCTGCAGGCGCTTGGCAATACATAAAACCCATTTCAAATAAACAAACTCTTTCTCTAAAATAGAAGAGCTTGAGTTAGTCCTTAAGCGCACTTCTGTTGAAAGGCAATAATTATTTGTGTTGAAGTATTTCATTAAATGAGCATTGAGTGGGTTAAATTTGCAGTTGTTCTTGACACTTTTTACAGGTTTCTCCTGTTTTAAGAATGACAGCAATGAATGCATTTTGCATAGCTATCGACATGCTGTCGCTGCACGTTTCCTTTTTAAACAGAATCTTTTCCCCTGAAATTACTCAGTGTTGTGGACTAAGTCTTTGACTTTGCTCTATTGCTTGGAATCATCCTTGCACTGGAAAGTGATTTTTCAGTGGTGTGAACTGAACCCTTGGGATTTACTTTGCAGTGATTCTCCATCGCTGTTCAGGAGCTCGTCACTGGTGTGGCCCTCCCCTGCTGGAGGGTGGTAATTCGGTCACTGACAACAGAGTGATGCACTTCAGTTTGAAGATGCAAATGTGGTCAGGGTAGAATAATGAGTCGGTTCCGCGATCGTGTAGATGGTGGCAGCACCATTGACTTAACGGACCTGTGCTATTAAACATCAAGTGAGAATTTGACTCAAAGCCCGGCTAATGAACTCATTTAACTCCTGTGACTCAGAAATACGACTTTTTTTCTTACTGTAGCATAAAGGGTGAGGTGTATTTAAACAGATTTAATTAACCTGTCTAAATTTGATCATTTGACTAATGGCTGTTCCTGTTCATTTAGGGATGAGGCTGAATCATTGTGCTTTCTAATTAAGAGCTAAACTTAAGGCCGTGTGCCCATTTGAAATGTGTAGTGTTTGGATTAGAAGGGGAGATTTGGAAAGAAAAAGGCAGCTGAATGCTTGATAGAAAGGAGCTTGGCCAGCAAGAAAACAGAAGCATTGCTGGTTGTTAGTCCAAGGTAACAACAAATAGATTAGTGACCAGGCTTTTATTTCATGTGTTTTGCAGTGGTCCTGCGTGAGGGTTTGCACGCCTGGTGTTTTACTTCTCTTTCAAATTTACTCCTCATTTGATTTCCTCCTTTCTCCTGGTTCTGGCTGTGAGAAGTGAGGCTGTGGGAAGGCGAGGTTTAAGGTTATTTCTTTCAAGAGAGCTCTGATTCATCCCACCTCCGCCTCCAGCTTAAATAAAGCATTTACAATATAATTGTGATTTCTGCATTTTTTTCCCCTCCCTTCCCCTGTTCTCCCCAGTCCCCCGTGCCTGACAGCTCAGGGCGCCTCGTCTCCTTTACTGAGCGTACCCCTTGCTGTCACGCCCCGGTAGAGTTTTACTGATTTCAGTGCTGACTCATGGGGAAAGTCTCTCTTTTTTCCCTTCCCTTGGGCGACTTGTTTTCGCTTGGACTCCATCTGAGCTGCTGTTGTCTCTCTCCTCCTCCCTGTGCCCCTGTCCCCGAAACCGTCAGCTCCTCGTCTGAGCTGAAGTGACATTGCAAACGTCTCCTCTGGCTCCTGGTGCCCCTCGGGTCGTTCCTTCGCTCTGGCTCCCTCTGTGCGCTCCGACCTCCTCGCAGCCACTCGTCTCCCTGCTGTCCGCCCGCTTCTCCAGGGTGCTCCGGAGCTGTTGGGAGCGTATTCAGGGCAGCACAAGTTAGGCACGTGAGCAAATTAATTCTGGATAATTCTTTTCCTTTATAAGCTGATCGTGAGCATCCTGATCTGAAAAATAAGCTGTCTCTGGCCAGTGCTGTCGTTATTTCTTGCGCTTGCCTTTTTGCTATAGAAAATTGATCTTAATTTGTGCTTTTTAGAGCCACTTTCGCTCTGGATCCTTGTTTGCCATGGAACAGTGGGATGACTTTTCTGTTCTCTTTATTTCTCTCAGTTGGTGAGATTGATCTTATTTTACTGAAATTTGCTGTATTGAGGGCATTGTAGAGAATGGTTTTTTCAGTTTGCTAGTAACTGAAAATGTAAGAATTGAAAAGAGTTTTAAAATATATAGTGAATAATCATTACCCTTCTTGTTCTCCATATCAGTAATGATTTTTAGAGATTTTCAGACATCTGTCCTGTTCTCTCCTCAGTCATCGTCTTCCCAAGCTGCAGAATCCCAGTCCGTTTCATCTCGCCTCGTAAGAAGACAGCTTTTCTACCTGTGATCATTTATTCCCAGCACTACTAAAGCTTCTTAAATTAATTGAGGGACCCAAATTTCGTGCGTCCCTCAAAACGTAGATACAGCTTGACTTACACAGCAGCGCAGTGATGTTCGTTTATTACCTCTCTAATGAGTCTTGGCCTTCTGACTGCGCTCTTGGGTATCTGCTGAGCGCTGTCTCTAGGCTGGATTTTGTTTCTCCCCAGCACATATGATCTGTCATTCTGGCCAGTAACTGAGGAGAACGTGTCAGTGCACTGACCATTTCAGGTAGAAAAAAAGGCAAGCCATGGAATTTGGGTAAAATACTGCAATTAATAGAGAGGTGTAAGTGAGTTGAAGTATATATATCAGCTAAGGCATTCGAGATCGCTGTGATGGGAGTGTTTAGAAGACTGATTTATCAGGGCAGTTCTAAACTTCAAAACTAAACTTGACTAAGCAGGGCAGTCAGTAAAGCCGCACCGCCTGCTAGTAGGTTTGTGCATTACCAACCTTTGCCAGTGCCTGTGCAAAGCAGTCAGTCCTTAGAGCTTGCGTTCTGGGTGGGTTGTACAGTACTGGAGCTGGTGCACTGGAGGTGACAAGCGCTGGTCACTAGCAGGAGCCAAGACAGCCTGAGGGTTTCCCACCTTCCTGTTCTACCCTTCAGCTTTTCGCAGCAGGTCTGGAGGAATTTTTCTTCTCTTGCTCTGCATGACCAGGTGCTTGTCAGGGGAAAACGTTGGGAGGAGCTGGATGGCTCGGAGGAGCACTCAGGAACTCAGACAGAGTTGATCTTCGGACCCTCGTGACCGGACCCTGCTCCCGGCCAAAGGACTGCCCTTTGCCTGGCTGTGTTCATGGTAGGTGGTGTGCATCAGCGCGCCCGAAAACACAGACCTTCTCCACCTGTTGGGAACTGCGACTCTCAACTCGGGCAGCGCTCGGTCAAGGTCAGCACTGGCTGTGTAGCTCAAGGAGGCCATTATGAACGCTCTCTCTGATTACAGCGGTCAACTCTGGAAAACGAAATTTTTAGAAAATTTCAAATTTGTGAGAGTTAGCAACATAAATAATAATAATAATAATAATAATAATATGTTGAACTACTGGTACATTGCCAATGTCAGGGGAATATTGGTGGAGGCAAAAGGCAAAGAACACATGCCGTGAGTGATCTTCAGTTACCGTAACTTACTGTAGTTTGTAATTTCAAGCCCATGGAGCTATAAAAACTTACACTGGCTGAGAAACTCCTTAGTTTTTTAAAGTATATCAACACAATTAGGTTCTGTAAAGACAGCATTTCAGCAACCAGGAATAGGATCAGTTTGAGCTGATTTTCTGTATGGAACAAGTGAAGGATTTTCTTGGGAATTCTGAATATGATGAGCACTTCAGAACAATTTAAAAAAAAAAAGTATTTAGGCACTTTAGGCATCAAATTCAAGTATTTTGGTTATGTTTCTTAACATACATACACATGCATATATGTCTATGTTAAGGATATATATTTTTTTCTCTCTCTCTCTCAGTAAATTCACTTGTGTCAGTCTAGCTACACTATTTTACCCAAATTACATGGTTTGCATTTAGCAAACCTAAAATTGTCAAAATAAATCTATAAATAATATATCCAGATATAGGCAGAAATAGAACTTTTCAAGTAAAGATGGAAAGTTGTGTTAGAAATTCTTACAAAATTAATTCTTACTAGAACACCAGAATTAGTGTGTACAGTATTTTACATATGCCAGTGAGAAATGAAGCTTTCAAAGATTCAAAAAAATACGAAGAGGGGAAGAAAAAGAGTGGCAGCATCTTGTCAACAATATTTAACAAAGTACTCAAAAAATCTTCCAAAATTTCTACTGGGGAAAAAAAATGATACTTTTTATCATTCAAAATAGGGAGAATTCCAAACAGTGAGTTTAAGACATCAGCTAATGGCATATGGCTTCTGGCAATACTACCAGACTCGCAAAGGAAGAGACTGAAGTCACTATGACTTCAAACAAAATGTTTGTGGTTGTTCGGTGATCTAAAATACTTGGGTTTCATTCAAAACAACTCTTAAGAAAAAAACCCTAAATTTTCCACTTTCTAATACATCAACCTGAAATTTTCCCCAAGGGGAAAAAAAAGTCAGTTACTTGGAAAGCATTTTGAAAATTCCCAATGAGATTAAATTATTATACTTTTTTAATGTAAATTTTATCTATCTCTGTCGTTATAAAGGGCTGTGAAGCCATTATCAATATGGATATGCAGCCATTTACAAACTCTTTTAATACTGCCAAATTGCTATTAAGTTATTTGACTTCTGCATAGAACTCACCTATAGTATATTCCGATTATACTGTAAATTTTGTTGTTGGCCTCGGCATTGCTGTGGGGAGGGAGAGCTCTCTGATTTCTACAAACACTGTTGTAATTCCCCCCGTGTTTTTCCTGTGGTCACGCGGCACAAGCTCCAGAGCATCTGTGCATTGCAATCACAACAGTTTGCAGAACTGACACCTGGAAGTACCGCTGAAAATTACACGCACAAAGGTTCTACTCCTGGTACCGATCAGCCACTACAGCCCTATCACGCCAACAGTTCTGTTGTAAAGTTGGGGTGGTTCATCATGACCAAGATCTGGATTTTCTTGAAGTAAGGAGCTAGGAATTGGCACGAAATCGTATTATACAAAAATACGTAAGGTGTTTTATCTAGAGATTAAGAATTTATTCTCTGAAAAGGGAGCTCGTCACCTGGAAGCGACAGCTGAATAAAAACACCTCGTCTCATCAGATCATTAAATAATTGCAATCTACCCCTGCGAGGACGTGTGTGACTGTAACCCGGTGAGGAGAGAGAACGGGGGGTGCCGCAGTGGCGCCCCGGTCCCCGGGTGCTTCCCGAGCCCTGCGGAGAGGCTGGCGGGTAACCGGAGGGGGACGAGCGCGCAGCAGGACGGGAAAAGCCTCTCCTGTGCTTCGCCACTCAGAAAGGAACCCCTGACCCTCAACCATGCAGCACCACTGCAGAAAGAGCCCAAAGAGTCACAAACCGGTCAGCAATGCGTCGAGTTGGAAAGGTGGAAGAGGTCCTTAGAAGTAAAAACAGTGCAGAAATAGCCTGTCAGAGTGGTAAGAAGGGGGTAAAGAATCCTAAAAGACTGCTTTCGACCAGTTTGTGAAGTGGATGAGGCAGTTTTTGAGGTAGCAGGCAGCTGGAGTCAGTGTCTTGGGAGGCCCCATGCTGCTTCTGCCCTCCCAGACACTAAATTGTATTGAAGGCGCGCTCGGAACATACTCCAGAAAGTAGACGTGCCACAGAAATGCTCAGGGGCCAATCTGTTTAATAATAAGGATTTTAGCTGGACAACACAATTAAACATGCAAACAAGAGTTGTGTTTTTACAAGACTTTCTAAATCAGCGTTTTGGAGCTTGGCATTGTACCACGCTGGATGCTTCTATCATGGCACCGTTTTTTGCGGAAGTTGGAGGTGTCAGCCCCTTGTGCGGTTGTACTTTCTTTCACTTCTGATGTGGCTTGATTTAATTATGTTAGGTTTCTTTGAAACTGCCAAGTTACTCTGTGTGATAATACAGATCTCTTATGCATAGGGGGTTGCAGGCTTTGCATAAATATTCAGAAAGGGAATTTTAATAAGCACTTTTACTATGCGTGCCAGGAACAATAATTTACAACCTAATACCGACCAACTGTGTTTCAGGACACAATTAGTGAGTTAGGTGTCAGCACTTACATATTTCAGTGATGGTTATGTACTTTTTAAGAAGTCTTCTAAGCTCCTACATGCTATTTAGATACCTAATTATTATAGGAAATCTGCCTCCTGATTTTTAAATCTGCTCAGTATCATTAAAAACAGAAAAGAGGAGGGCAGCTTGCTAGCTGTATAAATCACAGAAATTAATTTATAAGAAATAGAATCATAGAGTCACAGAATGGTTTGGGTTAGAAAGGATCTTAGAGACCGTCTAGTTCCAACCACCCTGCCCTGGACAGGGACACCTCCCGCTGGCAGCCCGGGCCAGTGTCCCACCACCCTCAGAGTAAAGAATTTCTTCCTCATATTGTGTCTAAATCTCCCCTCTTTCAGCTCAAACCGCTGCTTCATGCTGTCGCTGCGCTCCCTGGTGAAGAGTTCATGATGTTCCCCTCTGCCCAGCTCTCCAGCCTGAATGGCAGCACGGCCTTCTGGTGTGTCACCGTTCCTGCCAGCTTGGTGTCACCAGCAAACGCTGTCACCTTCTCCGGGCCATTGCTGGATACAGGGAACAGGATCGGACCCAGCAGTGACCCGTGGGGAACACCACCAGTCACGGGCCTCCAACTGGGCAACCCCCTGAGCTCTGCCTGCCAGCCAGGTCCCATCCACCTCGCTCTCCACTCAACTAACACACACTTCTGGGCTCGCCTAGGAGGGTGTCATGGCAGACAGAGTCTTGCTAAGGTCAAGGGAGACAACATCTGCTGCTCTCCCCTCACCCACCCAGCCAGTCATGCCATCGTGGAAGGCTATCGGATTGGGCAAGCGTGATTTCCCCCGGGTGAATCCATGTTGACCGCTCCCAATAGCCTTCTTTTACTCCACATGCTTGGAGAGGACAACCAGAACGTGCTGTCCCGTCACCTTTCCAGGGACGGAGGCGATGCGGGCGGGCCTGCAGTTTGCCAGGTCCTCCTTCTCGCCCTGTTTGAAGACCGGCGTGACACTGGCGTGCCTGCACTCCTCGGGCACCTCTCCTGTTCCCCAGGACCTCCCGTGGCCTGTGGCATGGCCAAAAGGCAGGGGTGGCAGCGAGGGCTGGGCACAGGGTGCAAGCAGAGGCCCCGCGGCCGCCATGTCCCACGGGGCAGCCTGGGCACCCAGGAAAACACCGGGCTTGTCTTAAGGGAATGAGCAACAGGGTGAGGCAGCGGCTGCGGCCTGGGAAGGAAACCCCTGGCAAACGCCGTGCAGGAGGTGGCGTGTCTGCAAAGTCAGCGTGTGAGGAGGGGACGAGGTCCCAGACGGGGACGGGGCAGACGCCCCCATGGCCCGGGCTGCCCTCCCGCCTGAGCTCGCCTGAGTCCCTTTGCTTTGCCCTCGGGGGCTGAGACCGTCAGAGCTGAGGTGACCGTCAGCTCAGTGCAGCCGGAAGATCCGAACCACAGAAGAAGCCGTCCCCCAGGATTTCTTCTGTGCTGTTCACGCGGCTGTGTAATGTCATATCGTCATCGCTAGCGTCGCTTTTGTGGCATCTCCCGAGCACGTCTGCTGCACCTTACCCGCAGCGTGCCCCTAGCTGGAGTTTTGCCAGTTGCGGTCCGTGGGTTTCGGTTTGCGTCAGCCCCTGGGCTGCAGAGCGGCAGGCTGGGGCTCCGCGCCACGGCGGGCTGCCGTCGGTGTGCCCCCGTGCGCCGCCGGGGCGGTGGGCCGGGAGCAGCGGTGCACAGGGAACAGCAGGTGCCGGTGAGCCCCGGGAATGACTGTCACGTCCCGCAGGGCGCCTTGTCCTGGCCTCGTAGGAGGAACTGCCGTGGGCAGCCTCCTGCCCGCGGCGCCGGGGCTGACCCGGGCACGGCCACCGCGCGCTGGGCACCGCCGCACCGGCTGCCGCAGCCAGTCCAGCCCCAGCAGGAACACCAGGTTTGTGCAGAGGGCATCGCAGCCCACGAGGTGGAGATGCTCAAAATCACAAACAATTATTCAGCAACTTCTTTTTTTTTTCGTTGTTGTTGTTGTTGTGTGTGTGAAACAGTTTGTTCTGTCTTCAATCATCTCCCCATCCCAGATTACAGAAGAGAGAGAGGTTTGTTTTTCAGCGTGACTGAGAACCGGTTCATATTACTTTAGGGAGTCTGACTAATAATTCGCAAGCGAGAAGCTGGAGTGATCAGAAAGGTTCAAGAAAAGAGAGTACTTTTTCTTTATGAGTTACTGAACATAAAAGACTGATTATGTCTTTTCTTTTTCTGGGGGACAGAACTCATCATTGCAACACTACCAACACCATCAATCTGAACAACAAAAACATTCTGTCACAGCTCCTGGTTGCAGAGTTGTGCAGCTCCTTTCTCTAGAGTGAAATAATCCCATGTAGTATTGAAACTGCCACTAAGAATTGTTAATGTATAATTTATCCTTGCAATTAAAAAGCATTTTTAACCAAGTGTCACAACACAGTGACAAGTAAATTAGGCTGTGATTTACATTACAGTGCTTTGCAACTTGATTTAGTGTCACTCCGGAGGAACTGACAAACAGCCCAAGTGGAGTAAGACAGTGCTTTCAGTGAAGAATTCATTCATTTCCCATGTGTTAGCAAGGACTGAAAGATAGCTGCTGCCTCGTAGTGAAACAATGATTCATATTTTTTGTTTGCTTTCTAAAACGGTAAGCAATACAATAGCAAAAACTTTCTAGACAGAAAGAATACCAGGGTCAGACACGGTGATTGATAACTCGGGGGTTTTATAAAATAAAAGTTTAATACTGTAAGGCTTTTTTTTTTTTTTAAGTAAGAAACGAAGATAAATCTGTTTATTTTACATTCTCCATAGTTGTTGTCTAAAATTGGGAGCTTTGGAATGTCAGCATATGAAGAAGTCGGGTTAAATGCTGCTAAATGAAACTCACCAAATGTAAGTTAGATGAAACACTATTACTATTGGATTTAGAAAAAATGCAGTCCCTTCAATATCATCGGTATATCAAATATTCACTACATGAGTATTTCAGGATATCGTTCACTGTTGGGTTTGGATACTTCAGTTTTTTCTTTTCTTAGCTTCTTCCCAATGAGTAAAATAACATTATAGAAAATAACTGTGAAACTATAAAGCTGGTGAGATTTTGGTTGAGGAGAAAAGGAGGAAAAAATTCTCATACAATGAACTGAGTCATTCATTCTCCTCATGAGCTATAGTTAGCTGTTTCTAGGGAAACTATACCAACAGTGATGGCGTGGGGTTTACCAGTTTGTTCCGTCTGTCCTTGCTCTGCTCCAGCCACCGGCTGAACTCCTCGGTGTCCTGGCAGTGCCGGAGTGTTGTGTCGGTCCGCGGGATGACCTGGTAGCTGCAGTCACCAGAGGTGGTAAAGCAAGGACCCTTCCTGCAGCGGGAAGGAGCTTCCATTGCTGTGAGATACTCACAGCGGTCAGTCCTTTCATCCACAGTTCTTCCCTCTCCTCATGTACAAAAAACCCCAAAAGGAGGTAAGGGGGCAAATTCAATCGTTGACTAATTACCTAGATTTTATGTAGTTCATCACTCAGTTGCTGGAGCTGCAAGATCTTGAAAGTGTCTGCGCAGGTGGATGGTGTTGAGTGGTTCACTGACTAACGGCTCGCTGCTTCATTGCTGCTCAGCTGCCGGGAGCTAAAGGACACAGCGAGGAGGAAAAATGCCATAAAAAGAGTCCAGCCACGACTGTTTTGTTAAACCACAAGCTTTCACAGTCCTTAAAATCAGCAAAACATTTTGTTTTATAAATACTTCTTGTTGGAAATACCGAAGAAAAATACATTATGATTTAACTGGGTCTTGTTTGCTATTTTTAATCTTGCACTGCAAGAAAATTCTCACTTGGAAAGAGCTGGTATTGTAGAGAGGAAGAACTGTGTGTCCATAGGGGGCACGTTACGCGTTTTTGGGGGCCTTGGGGTGGTTTAGCAGTAGTCCTTTCACCAGGGAGTGTGTCTTGCTGTAGAAGATAACGGCATGATTATGATGGCGCATGAAGAGTTCTGGGTACGATGGCACGACCCGGCCGTATTTCACTGGTTACGAAGTGTATGTGGGGGCAGTGAATTGGCAATGTTCTTTTCTGCGTGACCAAACTTGCATCACAAAATTTGGAAAGGTGTGTCCTGGTTGTCGCTCCCGGAGGCGGTACGGAAAAGCCTGTGGGTGGAAACTCTTTCAGACGGGATGGAATGAGGTTTGTGCCTTTGTGTCGTCGTGGCCCGTGTCTGCTGTGAGTTACACTCCGCCGTACTCAGGCCAGTTTCCTGAGAAGAAGGCAGGTCTGTCTTTCGGCGGCTTGCTGCTCTGCGCGTTTCACTTCAGGAAGGGTGGGAAAAGCCCTGCGTGGTACAGGGGTTTTTCTCCCCGGCTCCCCTTAGATCCCTTTTCAAGAAAGGCGACAAAAAACTGACAAGAGATCAGTCTCATCCAAACAGTTGCAGAGAAGTTAGGGAAGGTGACACTAATTCCACATGCCAAGCTCGTGAACTGCCTTTCCCAGTAAAGCGTGGCAGTGGGTATTCGTACACAAACGCCAAAATGCGGCGCCAGCTGTAAAGCAGGGAGAGCGAGCTCTGCAGGGCGCGCTGCGACCCGCGCGCTCCACCGTCACCACCGCTCGAGAGCCTGCAAGGAGAGAGGGGTTTTTCACAGTTTACAGAAGCTGGTTTCCCCACTGTTTTTCAAAACTGAGCAAACGGTGTCAGTTTTGGCAAGAAGTGTGATAATCCTTTATATCACGAAGTGGTTTGGCATTACCGTGACTTGGGCCGAGGTGCCAGCTATCGTTATACAAAATACAGATAATAAGCAGATGGGTCTAGTGCCCAGTGGTGTTTCCAAGAACATCTTCTTCATGAGGCGTTAGCGCTGCTGCTCCCTCTCACCTGGGGTAGCCTTAGCACGTTAACAGAGTGTCCGCAAAAATCCTGAAACAAATTGACTAAATTTGGAACAAATTGCATGGCTTTTTTTCCCCCCAGGGAACGTTAATTCAGCCCCAAATGCAAATTCTTAGCTGGGACTTCTATACAAGATCTTGTTAGGCAGAGGTCTGGCACGGCAGAGTGTGGCAGCGGGACGGCTCGGTGATGTTTGTGGTGGAGCTCCGGCGTAGCAGCTCCTTTCCCGGCTTCCCAGGCGGAGGCTGGAGCGCTTTCCCTGCCTGAGGCGAGCGTGCCGTGCCGGCTGGACAAAGGGAATTGTCCTGGAGGAAACCTCCTCCTGTTGCTGCTCGTGCTGTCGGGACGCCAGTCCGGGGCTGAGCTGAGAGCTCCGAGTTCAGCCACCTCTAAAGGGCCTGTGGAAAAGTCCGGGAGCAGAGCGGTGGGAATGCGGGAGCGTTTCCCATCCACCGATGGCTCTGTGCAGCAGCGCTGTGCGCGCGGACACCGTGGTGATGGAAAGCGCTCTGGGACCTGCCCAGCAAGAGCAGCATTCCTCTTTGCCACATTCTGTGACTCCTGGGAGTTACTCATTTTCAAAAGGGTTTTTTTTGGGTTCTTTGGTTTGGTTTTTTCCCCCTCTCCTTTGAATTCTCATAGGATTCTTCCTTGGATGTTGATGATCTAATACGTTGAAAAGATGCTTAACATAAATGGAGCCGTGCCCCTTCGGTACCTGTTTTTCTGGGTGCTGCAGTTGAAGGCACAGAGGTGTAAATCCAGATGTGTGGTCAGCTTTGTAATTAGAGAACTTCGCACTGAAAAGCGGGGCTGACCAGTGCCCATTTGTCCCTGTTTTGGTATTACAAAGATACACTTTGTATTAAGAAAAAACTAGGTGAGTCCTCCTTCCAAAAGCGATGAAATACATTTGAGAGCACAGGAGCCAAGTTTGATATTGCTGATTTTTATAGATGTAACTTAAAAGGTAGCCAGACTTTTTGATTTTCTGGGCTTAAATTAATGAGATCGGGTTATTTGTACTGTGTTCTCCTTGGTAACTTGCAGTCGCCTTGACTTGTGCCCTCCTTTATTTCTCTCCATGGCAAAGGTCTGCATTACAGAAAACCCCTCTTACGTCTGTCTGAAGTGATTGTATTGTGCTATTGATTTATACCATAAATAATGTCTGTTATTGTCCAATGTAAGCTAGATTATATGAGGGGCATTACCCGAATGTATGTTTTCTCCAGGTACCTGAGAAGTCATTGCGTCTTTGCAGTGCTAATACCAGAGAATGTGGAAAAGCAGAATATGGGTACACCAATAAATAGAAAGAAAAGGAAAATCTTGTAGTGTGTCTGAAGTATTACACAGAGGAACTGCTGGCAACCCATGCTAAGGGCAGGGTCTGTTTTATTTCTCTTTTTTGTGTTTGACGGAGAGACAGAGCTATTGGTGGGCTCACATTTAACACTGTACTTATAAAAAACAAAATATAAGAAATATTAAAAGAGAATCTAGTTTAAACTGACTAGCTGGAGGCACAAACTGGTGTCTCCATCCCTGTACTCCTGCCTTTCTTGAAAGATCTGAGACCTGTGTGGCATTCAGTAAAAGTTAACGGCTTGGAGCTGAGCGTGATACTTTCCATGAGACACTGTGTTTTACAGGTTTGTATGCAGAATAACCTGGTTATCTGCTGTGACTTATTTTAGGAGTTTAAACTGATTTGCTGGTGCAGTGAGAGTAGACTGGAAACAGAAAAGAGGCATTGGGAAGGAACAAACAAAGTAAAAGCGGTGGGGCAGAAGACTTCAGGAGAAAGGTGACGTGGCAATTGCAGGAAATAATCCTTCCTAAAAGAAGAAAATGTGTTTATTACCAATGGGAAGCCCAAGGTGCCTGGGGCTGATAAAGAGTGAAAAAGAAAGAAAATCACAGTGCCTTTGAGTTTTCTGCTACAAAGGAGGTTACAGGACCTTTATCACAGGACATGGACAAAGAAGGAGGAAGCTAAGGAAGGTGAAGCAATTTTCTCTGAGAATTGCTTGGCTTGTTTCTATGTAGTGTTTTAAAAGCCACACTAAATACATTAATTGAACTGTTACAAGTATTATTATAAACAACAAAACTCAAGAGGCAAGTTTCTGTGATATGTTTCTTCCATGCCAATAATTTTGGAGAATAATTAGAGGAGAAACAGGCATTTAAGAATCAATAAACAAAATATTTTACTAAATATAGCAAAGCAGGTATAATTTCCAAGCCAGTTTGTTTTTAATGGGATACACATTGATAATTTTTACTTAACCTCAGCTCAAGTGAATTAGATGCCTCATGATGCCAATTTTAGAAATTATTTCCTAAAAATTGTTATTCTTAAATTAGAGGAACATTTGCAATACTGTTTGCACATGGTAGGAGCTTTACTTACAGAAGACATGCTGTGACTAGCTTGTTGGCTTATGCAGTTCCACATCCCTAAAGCTGTTTCCTGTGTGGTTAATGATGGGCAGCTTGAAGGCGTTCAGGTTTGTATAATGCAAAGGCAGACGAAAGAAGGGAAGGGTTTGCGTTACTAATATCTGTATTTTAGTAAGTCTTGGGAGCAGCGTAACGGCACTGATTGGGAGGGAATAAAAACTTGATAAATGTTGGGGTAGATTGTGGGATAAATTGTTTAATGAAGAAATTGGTGTTCAGCGGGATGGAACGGTGCTTCTGCACTCCGAATTCAGCAGTTAGTTTGTACATCTGGCCTCCCAGCCTCCCCGGGTAAGCGTGTTCCGCCTGCCCCGCGGGCGTGCGACGGGATCCCTCGCGCTGGGCTGGGCTGCGGGTGCAGCCGCCGTCCCGCTGCTTCAGGTGCCGGGGACGGAACGCCGAGGGGTGTCCTGCAGGGCTCCCGGCTGGACGAGTTCCGGCCACGAGCGTCCTTCAGGGAGCAGCAGGTGCGTGAGCCGCTCCGGCTGGGATTGAGCACCGGAGGTGGTTGCCGAGCGTGAAACGGGGTGGGAAAGCCTCCCAAAATCCGCGGTGCAAGTGCTTTGACCTGGCGCTGAGGCAGAGCGCAGAGCTGTTGTCCCAGCCAGCAGCAGGAGTTGGGCGAGGAGGTGGCAGCTCCCGGCGGAGCCGCGGCCAGGAGGTGTCCGCTGGGATGGGCCGGGGGGCGCCTGTCCCGTGGGCCGCGGTCCTCGAGGGAGCGCCGTGGGTCGGGGGGCTACAGCGACGGACGCTGTGCTGCGGGCGGCTCTCCGGGGCTCTCTTCCCTGCCGCTGGGAGAAGGGCTCTGGCTCCGTCCGGAGTGTCCCGGGAAGCGCTCTTGCCCAGGAAGGCAGCATCGGGCTTTGCGTGGCCGCGGGTTTAACTGGGAATTGCAAACGCAGTCTGTGCCTTTGCTCTTTAGCCCCGAGCAGGTAACTAACTCCCGCGCCCGCGTAGGGAAAAGCAAGTCGCTTTTTGTGCAGAACAGGGATGTGGGAATGCGCACTCGGGGAGGCTGACTGACTACCGTTAACGACCTGCCGGAAAATAAATGTCCGCCTGTGTGAAAGAGCAACTGCGTGTCTGTTCAGGACTTCTTCAGCTTACAGTTCTGTTTGTTACGCAAGCAAAACCATGCTCTTCTACTGGCATTCTTTCTAATTGTAGGAAATTTACTGTATTGTTAGTTCTAACAGTGTATCTGAAATCCCAGAGTGGTACTTTGAGCATTCGCCAGATTATATTAAGAGAAGTAACGGCGGTCTTTCATTCCCTTTTTCACCCTCCATTCTCCAACTCCCTTTCTTCCATTTATCTTTCCGGGGAAAAACATGGTAGATTTTATATGTATGTACTAAAACATGGTAGATTTTATATGTATGTACTAAGTATTGTTCCGCACTGAGCATAACGTCCCAGCCAAAAGAGAGGGTATATTCAACAGCAGAGCGGAGGAACGAGGCAGGGATGGTTCTTGCTGTTGTGGAACTGAAACCCAGACGATAGCAACATGTAATGTACAGCGTGTCTGAGATAGATAGTCATGTTTGGTCTTTCTAAATCTAGTAATTAGTCTGTTTATAAAGGCACTTTATGTCAGCTGAGAGAGAGAAATAAGTGGTGATAACAGGAAGCATGCCATAGAACGATCTGATACTGATTTCTTAGTTTTTTTAATTTACTCCAATAATCTACTAGTTGTAGTTTGGTTGCAGAGTCATAAGTTCCAGCCATTTAAAAAATTATGACAGGCTTAATAATTTTGTACTATTCACTTTAAGTTAAAAAAAAAATATCCAAAGACATACAAAATTGCAGGTACACGCTTAAAACACCTGTACCAGACTTTAAGTGTTATAAAATGCTGTAATTTTACCGACTTCAGAATTAACTCTAATGTGTTGAGAAACTGTCTCTTCACTTTGAATCTTCAATAATTTATCACGGCAGCTGAGCTCAGGGAAAATTGCTGTTAGTTTCCACAAACCTGAAAGAAAATGAAAAAAATGAAGGGGGTGGGGGGGGGATTCAAATGAGTGTTTACAACAATTGATGTTTGCCATTCTGTTCGTAAGCAAAATTGTTTATTGGTGCAGTTTATATAATGGAAAAAGCATTCTCATTGAAAACTCAGAAGGACTTCAGGAAGTGCTTAAGGAGACACTGAACAGTTTATGGTGAATCTTCTTAGCAGAACAAATTCTTCAGTGCTTGGCCTTTAGTAGCAGCATCTTCAATGATTTATCTGCTGTTGCAATATAATTTTTGATACACCTTATTAAAAAAGCTATGGTGGTAAGTCCTATCGCTGAAGCAAATAATTCGCATGAATACCATATAAAACTCTTTCTGCTCCCTCAAATTCAAGTAAGTGACGTATGTGATGCTGATGAGTGCCTTCCAAGGGCGTAAATGCTGGGGAGTCATTGGACTTGGAACACGTGTATTCGTGGCACTGGAATCTTTTCTGTTAGTCCTTCTCCCCTGCAAGCAGCGGCAGTGGGAAGATGTTTTCCCGCGTTAGCTAGCGAGGATGTGCGGTAGAAGATGCTTTGTGTGGCAGACGCGGAAACAAAGCAGGAGCACAAAAAAGGTCAGGGAAATATGCAGAACTTTCAGGCTGGAAAGAGGACTAAATCGGTAAGAATAAAGATTTTTGCTTTCATAGAAAAAGAGAAAAACCAAATTAAATTTACAGGTGAAAACACTCAAAGAGAAGATCCGGCATAACCACAAGATTTTGTATGTCTCCATGAAGAGCTCTTGGTGCAATTTTGGCATTTTTAGTCAATGGCTAAGCAGTATAGTCCCTGGAGCCTTTAGGGTGATGTAACTTACCCTAAAAAGGATTAGGTCTGAGGGTCAACAGAGGAAAGAAAGAAACAAGCAGATTAATGCATTTGTAATTTGTAATCTGGATTTTGTAGAAACTCCAGTGAGGAAGTAAGTGTGTTCTTTAGAGGCACTTAGAAGTGAATCTGCCATACTCATAGTACAATCTTGTAAACTGTAGACGTATATAGAAAAATTGTCAGAAGAAGAAGAAGAAAAGAGGACTTTGCAGAAAAGGCAGTTATTTTGGATGCTGTGATAATAAAAAAAGATCTGCAGGAGAGGAGTAACGGCAGTGCATTAATGAGTTCTGAAGGAGAGAGAATGGCAAAAAAAAAATAAAGTGCTAACTTACAATTGCCACGGATGTAGGACTTTTAATTGGGGCTGCATTCACTGTTCTGAAGGACAAAGAGCAAGGGTTTAGTTGTGGATTTTATGAAGACATCAGCTGGGATGCCTCAACAGTTTTATTCTGAATATCATCCCTGCAGTTTTGTGCCATTCATGGCGTCTGCGTTTTCTCTCTTCATCTTTTTGTGGTCGTGCCACTTCTTTCAGAGAGTAGAACGATGGCTGAGGGAGACGGGCGCCTGGTGTAGTGAAGCTATCATTAGCAAAGGCACAAATATTGAAAGGTTATCATCTAACTTGTAATATTTAGGTATTTTTGCTGTGTGATTTCCCTCTTCTCCACCCCCCTGACCCCCTGAGTGGAAATACTTAACTGAAGCCTATTCAGTAAGTAAAGGCTACTTCCTTTATTTATTTTTTTTAAGTGAAAGTCTGTTTTGCAGTTTGAAATGGGCTGTGCTTTCTATAGCTCTTTCAGCAGGTGCGTTCCTGTGCCAGCACACGAGCCTGTGCTTTTTTCTGGGCAGAGCTGCTGTGGCAGTCCCGCGGGAGGGGACCTCTGCACTGCCTGGAGTGGGGGGACCGGCGGTGATGCTGCTTTTTCATTGCCCAGGGTGCAAAACCCCAGCAAGTGCCACCCCAGCAAGTGCCACCCCAGCAAATGCCACCCCAGCAAGTGCCACCCCAGCAAGTGCCACCCCAGCAAATGCCACCCCAGCAAAAGCCACCCCAGCAAGTGCCACCCCAGCAAATGCCACCCCAGCAAGTGCCACCCCAGCAAGTGCCACCCCAGCAAGTGCCACCCCAGCAAATGCAACCCCAGCAAATGCCACCCCAGCAAATACCACCCCAGCAAATGTCACTCCCCCAGCAAGTGCCACCCCAGCAAATGCCACCCCAGCAAGTGCCACCCCAGCAAGTGCCACCCCAGCGAGTGCCACCCCAGCAAATGCCACCCCAGCAAGGGCCACCCCAGCAAGTGCCACCCCAGCGAGTGCCACCCCAGCAAATGCCACCCCAGCAAGGGCCACCCCAGCAAGTGCCACCCCAGCGAGTGCCACCCCAGCAAATGCCACCCCAGCAAGGGCCACCCCAGCAAGTGCCACCCCAGCGAGTGCCACCCCAGCAAATGCAACCCCAGCAAATGCCACCCCAGCAAATACCACCCCAGCAAATGTCACTCCCCCAGCAAGTGCCACCCCAGCAAATGCCACCCCAGCAAATGCCACCCCAGCGAGTGCCACCCCAGCGAGTGCAACCCCAGCAAATGCCACCCCAGCGAGTGCCACCCCAGCAAATGCCACCCCAGCAAGTGCCACCCCAGCAAGTGCCACCCCAGCGAGTGCCACCCCAGCAAATGCAACCCCAGCAAATGCCACTCCCGCCAGCCAAGAGCTTAAATTTATGCTGAACAAACGGGGTTCTGAGACTGTAACCCCTAAGTTTGATGTGATCATCGTCAAAATTGCCTTGAAACTTCTAATTTGACTCGAGGGCCAGGGAGAGACCTGGATGGGAATCACAGTAAGAATTTCGTTCCTTATTTCTAGTGGCTAACGTTTTATGGGTTTTTTGAGACATCCCGCAGAGAGACAATTCCGCAGTGCTTTCAATAAAAATTAAAGATGTAACCTTCGTGTTTGGAGAGGGGGGAAAAGAAGATCTCTGCAAACCATAATCTGCATCCCAGTGGAGTGTGTTTCGCACGCTGCGAATACATTAACTACGCACGCTACTGCACCGCTATCGGTACAGGCATCTCCAGCAGTATTGAAGTACATCCCACATTTTAGGCTTATCTAAATTTGTTAATTAAATACTGCATTTTATATTTGAAAAAGTACGTTTTCTGTGCATTAAGGACTAACAAGTGTGACACACTGCTTATCTTCTAGTCATCAGCAATTTGCGTTCAACCAAATTGTAAGGGAAGCCTCTGCTCTTTCCGGAATGCTTCCAAGGGGCACTTGTACATTGGAGGCTGTAGCTAGAGCAGTTGGGAAAGCAGCGAGGAACACCTGAAGAAGATTTGCCAAATGTAGGGTTTTAAAGTCGTTCGTATTTGTCGTCATAGTTCTGAATGCTAGATCGTTAACTTTTCTTAATAGCTGCAGAGAGCTGGAGTAGTGACAGTGCATTTCTCTTCCTGAGAAGCTCCTCTCCTCGCTTGAGCACAATCCCGGTGCCATCCAGCCGTGTCCAGCTGGTCCCTGCCCGTGCCATTGGAAGCGGGAGCTCTCAGAGGTTCCTACCTGATGAAGCGCTTCACAACCCACTTCCCTCTAAGCGCAGGGTTCTCACCCGCTGGTTTCAAAGCCAGACAATGTGGCACCTTTGATAAAATGAGGCCTGAGAAATTTTAAAAAAGAAGAAAGAAAAAAATACCAATTTAGTCTCCCGTGAGGCTTGTGAAGGCGGCTGCTTTCCGCGAGGAGCGCTGCACCCTCGCTGCAGCTGCGGAGCACCCGGCGTTGTGTGTCCTCTGTGGTGCAGCGGGCACAGACCCTTCTGCACGCGGGTTCCAAAACGCCGCGGTCCGTCTCCGACCGTTTCATTTCTGCCTGGTGATGAGGGCAGGTCTGTATCGCAGGAGCGTCACGACCTGAACAAGTTGGTGACAATGTCCTGCTCGATGACAATAAGGGTTATTTGCCTCAACGAGCTGCCTAAAATGTCATCCTTGGAGAACTACATCTTGATTTTTCAGTTCAGCTTGGGAGCCTGACTACTGTGAGGATCAGAATAATGGAAACAAGTTCTTGTGTAAATCAGTCGGACTCACCATTTCAAGTGCTTCCTTTTACTTATTTATTTATAAATAAGTATACATTTTCTGTATTTTATATAAATAATATAGATTTATTTTTATCTCCAAATTTACTGAAAGATTGAGTTGATTTGGTAGCTCATAAATAATGGAAGCTTGCAAATCTGAAATCATCTTAATAACTCATTAAGTCTGAAGTACTTAGTACTTTTTTTTGCGGATCTTGTTAATAGAGTATGTTAAAAGATCTCATCGTTCTTTACTAGCTATGTAAAACTGTGCTGTACAATTTGCCGCCTGAAAATGTAAATTATGAATTCCATCAGTTGATTACCAATTATTACTACAATGATTCTTTATAGCCATTTATTTCTTAGATTTCTAGTTTTCTCAAATCGCTGGGTTCTTGCAATAGATTTCATAGGAGCCTCCAAGGCCCCTTGGAACAGCTGTTCTTCGCAGCGCTGACACTCCCAGGAAGTTCGGTGTATTTGAGGCTCTGCCTAAACTCGGTCTGTCCCCGTCCCCGTGTTTTAAAGGAACATGGCAAACAGGACGAGCTTAAAATTGGAGAGTTTCCTAATGTGACTCTTTTTTAGAAAATAATGGAGAAATGAGATTATAGTGTCTCTGATTGGTTTTCCATTGCATAGGCAGAAAAATAACCGTGATAAAGGTTTCATACTGGCGCCAGCTTTTTCCACCAGGACAAGGCTGGTGTGGTTGGCCCCGGAGATGCAGGTGTACAGGTTTGTTATTTAAGAAGCGCCGCTGCCGAATGAGGGCTAAGATATTGCGGGGGCATTGCCAGTGTTGTCGTTTATTTCCAGTTATAGGATGTTGTGTTCAATCTTAATTGGCAGTACTCGAAATTAAAACTGAATTTTGGTTGCATGAGTGGCAAAATCTTCGCTAGGCAGAGACACGGGGTAGAGAAGGCGGCTCTGTTCTGGTTTCAGATGCCTCTTTCTCACGTGCACTTCTCTTCATTTTCAGTGGTGCTAACTGTCGGGTGAGAAAAAGGGCCACTGTAGTTGTTTGTAATGGGGGTTTGTGTAAGTGATGCGGTGTATGAGGCGCAGGTACGTAGGCACGCTGTGCAGCGTGGCCGTAGCGTGCAACACTCGCACGCCTCCCTCGACACGGATGTAATTCCTTCCCTTACTGATGTGTCGCGTCTCTGCGCTGCCCACGCACAGAGTGGCTGGTAGTGGGATATTTCCATAGAAAGGTAATTCAATATGACGGATACCCGGCATAAGGAAATACGGTCATCAAAATGATGGAGTTTATGAATTACAGTAACTACACATTTTATTATATGAAACACTTTACATTTTGTTATAATATACGTTTTATGATTATTACAAAGGTTGTAGCTCTTGAAATAATTTAAATGTTGATTTCATACTGGTACTAAATTGCTCCTTACTTCTAGCTGATACAGCTATAGCTGTTACCTGTTCTGTTGCCTGGTGGAAAAAAAATAAATAAAAATTCCTGGGAACACAAGATTCTCAGGGCCAGGCTAACTTGCGTGGGGTCGGACTGCGGCTCCAGGGACGTCAGCATTTTGTCTGGCAGCAGAATAGCAATGTGGATATAGGTGTGTGGAGATGCCTGGCGCCAGGAAACCCGAGGATCTGCAGCGCCGGATAACGTGGCGGGCAGCGCAGCAGCGGCTCCGGCTCCAGCGCCGCCAGCGCCGGGCGACGCCGGCTGTGCGTGCCGGAGACAGCGAGCTGCTCCCTCCGCCGGCCGTGGCACGGCCGCTGGCGCCGCTCGGGGTGTCCTGGCGGCAGCAGACCCGGCTGGTGCCTGCTGGCAGCTTCCAAGCAAGGACGCCATTATGGGCGTTTGGAAGTGAGGGGATGAACTCAGAATTTCTGTGTAAAGAATTGGTGTTTTTGGGTGTTTTGAAGTATATTTGTATAGCTTCTTGTTTTCAGCAGAGACAGAGTGTCTCTCGTCATACGCTGTCTGCTTCACGAAATGACTCTGCCTTCTGTGAGGGTGACACGAGATCGTATTTTTAACAATATATTTAAATTTGGGGAGTCCGGATAACCAGTCTTCACTTCATCTTGCTGACTTCCATAGGAGTGTTGCCAACGATCCGTCGCCAGTGGATCCAGCACATACCTACATTTGGTACTCGGTGCAAGAGACCCGAAGAGCTTTAAATGTGGGTGAAACGCTGTGAGATGGGAACTGAGGAGCGAGCAGGGGTGGAGCGTCTCCCCCTTGGACCGTTTCACCAGCAGGGTGGACACGTGCTCTGGCGGTGTGACTCCGCTTCAGTGCCGGCTGCGCCCGCGGCCGCTCGTGGCCTTACCGGTGTGGCGTGGGATTCTGGCGTCGCAGCGGGTGTCCCGTGTGGCTGCTGCCAGCGTGGCGTGTCACTGGGCAGCCTCGGGAGCTGCGCCGAGTCGCAGGTGCCAGCGCTACCTACGGCCCAGTGGAACTGAGTGGGTTGCTTTGGGACTCTGAGGATTACGTGGCCATCCATGATCCTCGGCGTTTCACATACCTAAATGTGAGACTTTTCCCCCCAGGGGAAGATGTTTCTCATGCTGTCTCCCAAGTTCATGGGTAACTATTTCCAGGTAGATTGTGTAACCAAAAAAGCATAACAAAATGGTCTTTTGGAAGGTTTATGCATACATTTTTTTTAATGTATGCCAAGCAGTAATACATAAATAACTAATGGGCAGAGATATTTGAGTCTCCTAGAACCGGGGGAGTATTTGAAAGGAAACGATCGTGAGGGTGGTACAGCTTAGTGCCATCGCGTGACAGAGAAAGGAGCGTCACAAACTGTCATCTGCCTGTGGGGCGGGATGCAAGAACCCCGGAGCGGAGACAAGCCGTAGCTCTTTGGGCTCATCCGGATGTCAGGGAAAAGAAAAGGAAACGGGTTGGTGATAGGTTTCTCCCCCCGCCGCCATGAGTAGGTTCTGTGGGGGCTGGTTGTGGAGCTGATAAATCTGGGTAGGAATTTCTGATATTCGTTCATAAAGAGCTATTCTTTTTTATAAAGTGTAGGCTCCCCAGTTAACTTTATTTAAACTGTGCATCTGATGTGATTTCATTAGTCATCTGATAACTCTAATCAGCATCACTGCACTACACCAACAATGTGCATCCTTAAAAAAAGTGAGGTTCCAGTCAGCGTTGACAGTCACTGGAAGGTTTTTTGGATTATACGGTCTTTTAAATTTAAATGTCATCTCTGAGGGGCACTGAGCAGGAGAACAGCTTGCGCTTGGCTTGGTGTATCCGTGGTTGTGCTGCGTGTCCTCCGATGGTATTCCCTGGGGCCGAACGACGGTACCCTCCCTTTCTGAAACGGGTAAAAACTGTGGCCGTTTCTGACATCAGAAGTAGTTCTTTCTCTTCGCTTTAAAACATGCCTTTCTAATTCATAGATGGAAAATAAGAGGGAACATAGGATTAAAACCTCAGGATCTCTTCCTGACTCGGATCATGACGTGCTGAACAGCACTCCCGAGCCTGATGGAGACGCTGTTACGTCTCTAGAAGAATGTGACAAACAAATCAGAATTTTAGACATTTCAAGATTACTTCAGGCAGTTTCTTTCATTTGTTGGACGGGGCCGCAGAGGGACGACAGACCTCCCTTCTAGCTCTCCGGGTGCCTGGGGCCATTCAGAGGGACGTCACGCTGAGCCTGTTGTGTTCAGGTGACTTGTGGCTGCGGAGGAGGCGGACGTCCCCGCTGCCTTTCCTCTGGGAGGCAAAGCCGACTCTCTCCCGAAGCCGCGCGGTGGCCCAGGAGAAGCCACACTCCTCTCTGCCTGATCCGGCCTCTCCCGGCCGCTGCCCGTTGCTCTCGCCCGCCCGTGAGAACAGGCACCTGCCAGTTGCCTTTGGGCACTGTCTGTCTTTGTGGATTGAACGCGCCTTAATATATTACACCCGCACGCCGTAAATTTAGTTGTTTTCATTTGGTCTCCTCCCTTGCCAAATACTTGAAGAATTATTTCCATGGAGACCATCCTGCTGTCCTGACCACTTCAGCCAGTGCTGGACAGTAACTCTGCTTAAGCATAAATGTGCAAATAAATCTATCGAGAGTGCTTCCTTTCTTAAACATGGAATTTATTTCCCTAAAATTACATTTTGATTTAGTGTTAGAAGTCTTTGTTCCTAGGTTAGTAATTGCTTTAGGCACTTGGCTGAAAATGAGAGCTCCGCCATTGATCTGAGAAGCATACCAAATTTAGTGGGGAAGAGGAGCTGGACATAGTTCCACACATTTGTATTTTTCCGTAAGTCATTTAAATGGAACGAGTTAGGGTCATAGAATTTTCTAGCTATAACAAATTCTGAGAATGAATCCCTTTGTTTCAAAGGTATTTTAGCCTAGAAAAAAATCTTGAATCTTAGTTAGTTTATTTTTTATTTATTTTTTAGCATAGAAAAAAATCATAAATCTTAGTTGTTTTGGGTTTTTTTAGGGTTTGAAATGACTGGAGGTGTATTATGTAATTGAAAACCAAGTTCCACGAAACATTGCGGTATAATCCCTGACCTTAAAATTGTATCGTATGGATTATGTTAAAATTGGAGACTTAAAAAAAGTAATGTAATTCCCTTGCAAGCTGTGCGCCCGTGGTGTGCGGGCTGCTGGTGGCGTGTCGGGTACCGCCCGGCTGCGTGCAGGGGGGCTGTGGCGGGGGCGCGGGCGGTGAGGAGCCGAGCTGCGTGCCAACAGGAGCCCCCAGTCCAGCGGGGTCTGCTCTCCCCGCGCACCGGTGCCAAGCGTTTGGGGAGGGAAAACGCCGTTCCTGTGGTGGATCGCAGGGAGCTGGGACAGCCTCGTCCTTGGCTCCTTGTCCTTGGCTGGTTCCCGTCCCTCGGAGCTCTCAGTCGCAGGCTGGCTCGCAGCAGCCGCAAAACCCGGGTTTTACCTGTAAATCCAGATGACCTAAATTCCACCTACGTCCCCGCTTCATCGTTGCTGCTGTACTGACTGCCTGTGAGCCTGCAGAACCCACGGTCTGGGACCACAAACACCGCTCAGCCCATCCGGACCTGAGCTTGTGTCCTGGGGACAAAGTGGGGTTCACGGCGCGTACAGCGTGTAAAGCTGCGGCACGTTTGGAAACGCATCGGTGTCTGCAGTTCTGAACAGAGGGGCTTTCATCCTGAACTTCGGGGTTTTCTTTAAAGAGCTCAATGCTAAACTCACAGTAAGAAGGGAAAATTCTGCTTTTATCCAGCTCCATGCGACCTTTTTTTGGTAAATAAATAGACAACGCTGAGAGAATACAGAAGCCGTGCCCAAAACAGGGCGCATTTACTAGGGAAACTTGGGATATCTGGTCTGTCTACTCAGCACGTCCATAATGCCTTTACGTATTTTTTTGTTGTGGAGAAGCTTGCGATAACCTGCGTAAGAAGTGTATTCATTTTGAGTTGTCATGGCTGTGAATTCCCTCTTGAAAATAACTGGGGAGAGGAGTTGTTATTCTGTTTTGTATTTTAACTTCAAGTGATCTCTTGAAAGGAGTTTGCAGTCTTTCACTTCTGTGCCAGGAGAAAACTATTTAGTGGAAAAAACGACACCTTCAAAAAGGTTTTGCTGAGTAGAATTCTATCATCTCTCATTGGACAAATGAAAAAAAGGCTTTTCAGCCTTGATGGATAAAGTAATGTAGAATAAAGCAGTGTAGAACAAAAGAATATCATATCAAACTGCTTTTAAATGCAGTGTTTAATTGCAGTAGTATCCTTTTTTATGATTACTATTTTACCCATGACAATTTTTATGATAAAAGCCCAAAAGCACAAAGTAGACACGCTCTTCTGCATCTCTTTTGCCTAACTGTCAATTAAAATTTTATTTACTCCCCTCCCACAGTGCATTGCAGCAAGTAGCATCTTTCTTAGATCTTTTTGTCTGGAAACCGTTTCTTGGGTTCAGAATTTTGCAGCAGGGAAGTTTAGAGACTGCCCCAGGTGGCAAGAAGAAATGGTTGGGCCAGCTGGGCTGGAGGCAGACCCAGCGTTCCTGCTTTTCCCTCTCCCAACCTGTAGGACAAAGCTCCAAGCGGACTCCTGTGGAGTCTCTGTGTCTGTCCCAGCAGTTATCTGGGTCCTTTTCCACAAGCAGTCAGTGGAATTGAGAATAGTGAGTAATCTTTGAAAGAGACATGATGGTGATGTCTTACATCACCTGAAAGATGAAAAAGGAACAAGGAAAAATGAGATATTCCCCATTTGTCCTCTTGCATCCTTGCAGAAGAGCCAAGCAGGCATCAGTCCTGTGTTAGCATTTAATTCCTCTTTACGCTGTAGTGGAGAGCAAGAGGTGTTCTTCACTCAGTACAGGTGGAAGGAAAAAAGGCTTTTTTTTTTTTCCTACTGTTGCAGTAAATACTGCCTTAACCTGCACCCAGACCACTGAAATTAATGTCTGTTGCTGTCATGTATCACCTGCGGCAGAGTATGCCGGAATCTCTCCCGAAGTTCCCCGTGAATGAAAGGCTATACCAGCTATAGAGTGCTAAAAAGGGTGGTAATCAAATTAGAAAACCATTTTATTTCCCACTCCATCTTACAGAATGTTTTTCTGCTGAAGTGGGAAAATAAAGTGCTTCTAAAAATGAGTGAGTGTGTTTTGTACAAGCAGTGATGTGCGGCTCTAGCTCTCAGTCGTGGACGCTCGCGGGAGATGGCAGGAAACACGCGCTGCCTTCGGAGGCGCTCGGGGCTTCGTCCTCAGGGGCCCTGCGCCCCACATGGGAACAAGCGGCCGCTTCTGCCCAGTGCCTGTGGAATCTTTGCTGGGAGATCAGAGCAGGACAAGAGTACAGCAACTACAGCTTGGATAACAACCAAAGTGAATTGACATCAAGGAAGCGGAGGCAGATAATGTGAATAAATCTGAGTTGTTGTAAAACATAAGCCTAAAACGCTGTGTTACTCAGAAATCACTTAATCGTTCGTTGGACCCAACTTCTTCCAACTTAAATCTTGTTTTCCCTATACTTCAATACTGACGATATAGCGAGGTGTAAAATTCAAGCTTTGTTAACGCTGTTGGGTGATTAATTCTAAACGGAAAGTAAGCGATGATAAGTGTACTTTATTAATCTCTAGTTATCTTTTCTCCTATTGTAATGCCTTGTCTTTGCCTCGCAGGGTGCCTAACAGTAAAGGAATATTAATACCGTGACGAGAGTTGAAAAATCAGTCACATGCTTTTATTTTGCTGCCGAGTGCTTGTTTCCAAAGCAGTCTGCCGCAGAAGGACAATCGCCGCGCATCGGCCGCTGCTGCTGTCACTAACTAGAGGCTGCTGGTTGCTCGGAAGATGGAGTTTTGTAGTCTGTAAGATTTACATAAGTGTTGTTCTGAACAGAATGAGCAGTTATAATCTAGACATTTGGTGTTTTCGTTTGGATCTTCCACTCGCTTCCTCTCCTATAGGGCTATCACAATGCAGATGAAATCCATGCAAATAATCAAATAAGAACAAGCTTTTTCTTCAGCACTTGGGTGTGAGATCTGCTCTCTCCCATCAAAGGCACCGGCTAAGCTTCCAGTTTAAAGGAACAGACATAGATGTGGAATTTGGAATTTGCGTCTGTTGTTGTTGTGGTTTCAGTGGGTTTATTCCCCCGACGGATGCACGCGCTGCCGTCTCGCCCGCTGACAGCCTTCCTGAAGACACTCCGGCTCAGACGCAGCGCGGGGGCTTTCGGGAGGGGACCAGCCTCTCTGGGGGGGGTGGCAGCCCCCAGCGGGCAGCAGGGAGAGCAGGGGCCCCGGGACGCACCCTGCTCAGCGGGGAGCCCCTGGACGAGGCAGCCCGGGGCCGGCGGCGGGCGACAACCTTCCAGAGCCAAACCCTGTCCGGGGTGGGAAACGGCTGGGAGAGGGGACGGCTTCTTTGCGAGGGGCTCTGCAAGGAGCGGGAGAGGCGTTGGAGGCAGAAGGGTTGGGGAGACATTTTTGGCACCATTTAAGAGTTAACGCTCATGGAAGGCTGGAGGAAAGGAAATGAGTCTTAAAAAGAAGTAAGATTTAAGGAGTGTTTTAGTAATACGAGATAGACAAAGGTAATGTGTGAAATATGATTTAATGTTTCTGAAGCCCAAGGTGTAATAAAGCATAGATAATTTAAAATAATTAAATCCATCCTGTTTATTACAGTAGCACTTAGGTGTCAGTGAGGCACATGGTTCCATAGCTCTGTAGTCCCCGTGCCACCATGGCTATAACCGCGGTAGCGTGGAGAGGGAAGGATGCGGGGTGTAGGCTGCATCCTGTTTATTCCACGACTGAGGACTGCTGGCTCCTCAGGGGACCAGAGAAGCTCATTATAAAACGTCACACAGATTTTTAGGGTAAGAGACTGTGAACCACACTGGTCGTAAGGGAGCAAAATATCGCTCCCCTTCTCTTCAAAGTACTTCCATGGCGGATGGCAACAATGAGGATGATACCGATGTCGTTTTGAAGGAGAAATAGACTGCTAAATAAGTGTGTGGCACAACTGAATATATTCAGTGCTTGTATTTTGAATGACATTATTTGGTATTTTCAGTATTAGCCTCAATTTTAGCTCGTTAGCTAAAATTGCTCCTGTCGTTAGCGGAGGCACGGTGCTATTTCTGCTTGTGGAAAGACCGTGTGCGTTCCCAGGCAGCTGAGGATGGGATCGCCAGACTTTGCTGGAATTTGCTCGCTGCAGTATTCGGACCACTACATTTTCATAGCTTGTTCTAAGTCATTTTATGGAACATACGCACATTCTATATTTTATGTGTACATACAGGCATTATTTCCCCTTAACTCTTGCACCTCTAACGGCCGTGCTTGCTGTGTTCGCTTCAGGGGTACGTTTGCGGAGCCAAGGCCGTCGTTGGTCACCGCTGAGGACAGAAGGTTCGGCCCGGCGCGCTGTGGCTGGCGGGTTGTGTCAGTGCTGTTCCCCTCAGCGCCCCCGTCCAGCAGCGCTGCGGAACCAAGTCCGGCCGTAGAGTTCCTGGCTGTCTTCCTCGCTTTTCCCTTGCTGTCTTTCCCTTTCCCATTTCCCTACCGCTACAGCTCCTATTACTTGAAGTATCACAGCTTGAGTTAATAGTTGACTGAAATGGGTTTATCTTTCCTAAGAAAATAGAAAATAATTTGTTTTCATTCTTTTATTTGTTTATTTATTTAATTTGCCGCTCCAGCTTTTCAGTTACACTTGGGTAGGTCACTATCTCCCAGTCCTGTTGTTCCCAAACTCAAAGAAAAAGTTTCCTGAACAAATTTTTTTTACAAAAGCAATAAAGTAAAAGGAAAAAAAAAACCAAACCAACCCCCTCTACGTTATACAGTAGGTGATACATACTTGGCAACTTGCATCTTCTGCTGAACATGTTTCTTTGTGTGCTCTTCTGTGCATGGCGTTGCAAAGGCGATACAAATGAATCCTACACACATCCTGGAAGAGTCCAGTAGCATTGGCGTAGTGACTGCAAACGTTGTTCTGAGCAGAGCAGGCAGGAAGTAGGTACCTTCTTTCACCTTCATGCTCCCGAACTTCCTTTCGTTACTTTGAATAACCAAAGATTTAATGGAACCACTTTGACAAGCTGAAATAAATGATCCGTGCTTCCTCTGCCTGTTCTTCTGCGGTATCTCAAAGCTCCTGCCTACCTCGGGCCCAGGTTCTCTCCTTTTGCTTTCTGCATGCCGTAGAACTTCTCTGGAGAGCGGCCAGCGCTGGCCTCAGCCCCGCTCTGCAGGGGGCTTTGCGTGGCTGGCGCCGGGCAGCCGGGCATGGCCAGGTCTCGCTGGGCTTTTTGGTCTCGGGCAGCTCCGCCAGCCGGTGCAATATAGACGGCCGTGCCATGTTCAGTAGTCGTGAACCAGATGGAGGCAGAACTGCCGTCAGAACGGGCTCTGTCGGAACACCTCAGGCTGAGTGCCTTTTAGTTCTTGTGGAACTGCATACGCAAATCTGTATGCTTCAAGAGGTTCCTCTTCCTGCAGCTGCCTTTTCTCCCTTTACCTACCAATCATTAACCGAGCAAATGTCAAAATCCGGAAAAGAAAAGCTTGTGTGGAAAAAATATTGTGTTTCATAAACATGCATAGTGACATGATTTATGTATATTCACTGTGGGAAATTTTTTAAGAAGTAGCTTTTAAGCAGTTTATTTACCTACAGCAATAAATCAATAAACGCAGTACAGCTGCGAATAGATTTTGAAGTGTCCGTCCCAACATAAAAAATGCTGTTGGTATCAAAAAATGTTCTGAAACTGTAACACGCCTGGAACTTCTTACACAAGAAGTTCTTAAGATGATCAGAGATGTTCACTATAGTTACTAAAAATATTCTCGATACTAAGGTGGGATTTAGTTGAATGTAATAATATGATAATTTTAATTCTAATTTAAAATTTTAATAATTTTTCCATGGAATGTCTGTAAATGGTTGAGGTTGCATTGGCTGTATGAAGTTTTTGGAAGCAAGTTTATTGTGTGTGTAACTTTGTGTTCGTTCACGTGTAGGTTGTGTTCTTTGAAACGTGAAGCTGTACTCTGCATTTAATGAGTGGTTAGTGCTCCTCTTCCCTTGCCCCCAGCCCCACGTGTCTGCACGCCGTCAGCGGACGGTGACACACCAAACCCAAAGCACGCTGCGCTGGACCCAGCTTACAGAGGGAGGCCAACGTCAAGTGGGAGGTCTTGGAGTTCAGAACCACCCCCCACCCTCAAAAGTGTCTCGTTTTCCATCACAGAATCCAACCCCAGCCATGTACCGCTCGTGAATAGAAAGTGCTTATGAGAGGAGTAGTACCTGCTGTAGAAATATGTAAAAATTAGTTCCTCTAATTTTGTTTTTTTAAATCCTTACATATAAAAGCGATGTTGTTCTACGCATATATGCCCTAGGCTATAACATGTCTTTCTCTACTCAAGAGATTCCTTGAATTATTACTGTGGAACTAATTTACTGGCAAAAGAAAAACACGTTTCAAATTTATTGTTACTCCTGGTGAAAAGTGCAAGCATAGTTGACAAGGTATCCCAGGTTTTTGGGAGGCATTTACATTCATTGTCGCTGTGATTTAACCCCTCTGTCACTCTGATGGAAACCCAAGTGATTCAGCAGGGCGAAATCTAGAATGGTCTGAATCACATAAAGAGGTAGCTTATTTGAACCAGTATTTTAACATTAGCAAGCTAAATGTGGTGTGTTTGACAGAGCATAATCATAGAGGATCCAAATGATTGTTCTCTTTTCTTTTCCCTAGTACGCTCTAGCATTCTGGTTTCCAAATCACAACCTCAGTGTCTTTTTATCGCCAGCATTAGTTCTTCAGTGCAAAAGGGGTGGCACGAGGTGAAGCAGAGTCATTATAGCACCTCTAAGTCCCCACATAGTTACCAAATCTGCTTTCTTCTTGGTTGTGGTCTCGCCGGGCAGAGGGGATGGAGAGAGGAGCAAGGCTCCCTGTGACGCTGAGCTGCCTTAACAAGTCCCAGCTTGGAGTCAGCACAAAGGGGAGGGGTGTGTGTTCATAAATGCCTCCTGTGTGTTAGGAAAGTGATGGAGGAGCAAGAAACCTCCAAAATACACTACCATTAACGTGAAGAATCTCGTAACCAATGTATAAACCACAACACCTGCAGATTGCAACCTGTCTTTAAGCTACATATATATTTTGGGGGAGGGGAGGGGGAGAAATTTGCCAAACTAAAAGAAAAACCTTGCACAGCTTTTGAAAGAGTAGTGAGCTGGTCCCTCTGTTCCCTCCTGTGGGCACCAAAGATGCGACGTTTTGTTTGAACTGATTTTTCCCGTGTGGAATCCGGCAGTTCTCCCAAGAACAATCCCCCGAGCGGCGCAGCTGTGGGCGGGCGGGTGTACCTTCCTCTGAGCACCCTGCGAAGAGCCCTTGCTCTGCAGCCTTGTGGGAACCGGCCACAAAGACCTCCGTGACAGAAGACGACCGGTCTCCTCATGCTGTATTGACTACCGCAGCGGTAGTGACTGCCGCACACCGTGTCGCGTGAAATCGCGGGATATAAAGTGTGAATACTCTTAAAAATTTTATTGACTTCAACCTGGCAGTTTTATCCTCACGTTAGTAAATCGCCTCAAGAGTGCTGCCTTCTTCACATGACGTGTCCAGGAATTCCCTTGTGGCTGACGGAACAGAGGCTGCCCTGCAGGCTGCTCTTACCAACAGCTGAGACTAATGCCGTGTCCCCAAGCGCCTGACACCGCAGGGGCACTGGTACGTGGTTTCCAGATGCCCGAGAAGCGTTGTGCGTTGTGAGCATCAGTTGGTGGTTGCAGACCCGGTCTCCTCATCCGATGCCCGTTGGTTTGCAGTCCTGAGCCTCGTTTGCTCCCGCGGCTGCGGGTTGAGTGCGGGCGCTCCGCTGCTCGCTGGCGAGCCCAGTGCCGCAGGGTGCGTCCCGCTTCCCCTGCTGGGGGCATAGCTCCTGCAAAAGGAGCGTGTTGGGTTGTAGCGGCTTCCCTGCGCTTCTGCCGTGGAAAGGCCCCCGGAGATGGCAAACCCTGGCGCCAGTTGTCCCTCCTCCCTCTCCTTGTGGGTCCCGGGGGACGGCAGAGTGCCGATGGCGCCGGTGCTGCTGGAGGCGGTGGAGCTTTCCTAAGAGGCACCTGAGCTTTCCAGAGGCACCTCCTGCGCTCTGCGGGGAGGTTTGTGTCTCCGCGTCATCACACAACCGCGGGCTTTGGTACGGGAGGGGAGGTCTGAGTGAAAATTAGTATGGTTTTTTACTATTACCATTACCATTACCATTACCATTACCATTACCATTACCATTACTATTGGCGGTGGCTGTTACTGCAACACCGCTCAGCAGGATTACGGCGCAGGTCCCTTGATGGGAAATCAAAGCCAGCGCCCCGGCGCTGGGTGTTTGTGGAGGTGTTGACGAGGCACGGCCAGCACAAGTGCAGGAACCAGCGAACTGACACAGGTAACACCCAGCAGCTCTGAAGATCGGTGAGGTTAGGTACTGGGCTTGACCCTTCTCATTTGTATCCGTTGTTAAGTGCTGCTGTTTTTCCCTTTTTTGTGTACGTGGCTTGGGGGAGGCAGCTCTTGGGTTTCCTTTGCATTTATTGCTTGGTGGGGTTTTTTGAGAAGCTGGAGAGAGAAGTTTCTGCACAAAACAATAAAATAGTATTTCCTTTTTCTTGTCTTGTTTGTGGAGGCATTACAAGGAAAGTAAGGTTAAAAATAAAATAGAATTTCCGCTGAAAGTGACAGTAAACGGGAAAGATATTTTGTTTATTTCTTTTGAACCAGCAGGAGATGGAAAAAAAGAAGTGGATGTTGCTTTGAGTCAGCCTGTGGTACTTGTCTTACGAAATAAAACTTTTGCATAAGGTCTTCTTATTTGTTCTGACATTACAGAACTCTTCAATTTGAAAGTAAAATAAGTAGCATATATAGTAATTCGTATATGCCAGTGGCTTCAGCATTGAAGCATTGAAACCTTAGGACGGAGGTCAGAAAGTGTATGTTGTATTTAGCAATGGTTAAACTCTTCAGTCAGTTTGGAAACGTACACCATTTGTTTTCTTTGAAGAAAATAGTTTTAAAAGGTGCTGTCTCGTTTAAATTTGCTGGGCACGGGAGTTGTGTGTTGGCCCGTGCCCCGGAGCGCGGCGGGGAGCCGTGGGGTGCGGAGGGCTGTGTGTGCCCAGGCGCGGCGGCTGCTCCGGCACCTCCCGGTCACGTACGGCCCGGCCGCGGGCAGGGGGTGCTTCCCCCGCCACCCGCTGTGGTCCCCGTGCCCGCTGGTGACGCCACCCAGGTCGCCCCTGGGCTCCAAGGAGCTGGGGCTGCTCCGCCAGCCCCTTCCGGCGCGAGGCAGCCCCGGAGCGCCGCGCTCGCTCTGCCTGCGAGGGGGCACAGCGCTTCACGCCATTAAGGTTTGCTCAGAAGATTTGTTTCGTAAGCTGTTTTTTTCTTCCGTGGACTTGGGTATTTGAAGGCTGTTTCCGTTTCACACGGAAACGTGTTTTCTTCAAAGATAAGCTCCGATTTAATACCATTGGCGTGTCATAGACAGAAGTCTTGTATCTGTGTGGTTTATATTGCCATTACTTACATTATAGGGAAAGCATTTTGAGATCTAAAGTGTCATAATGTCTTTAAATATACATCATGAAGGGAACATAGATAAAGCACGTTGTTATCACTGCCCATTCAAAAGTGAATTGGATTGTGATCTCCGACTCAAGGTTTCAAGGTCGTCCATGTTGTCCTACACGATGTCCTTTGTTACAGACCTCTGCAAGTCCCGTGACTGGGTGTCACCCAGCGCATCCGGCATGTCTACCCACTGTGTCTGCGAGGCCTGCGGGACGAGCACTGCTCTGCCCATTCTAACCACGTTTTTACTCTACTTTTTAGCCGACCGAGCGGATATCGTTAAAAAAGGACTGATTCCTGATGTATTTGAAAGTGGTTACATGAACCCACTCATTTCCCTTTTCCTTTTCCAACTCAAACTCCTGTAGCTGCTCCGTAGCTGTTGTGTTTGCTGGCAGAGGTACAGGGGAGCAGGGGTCTGCACATCGGTGTCGGCTCCCGCTGCGGAGGCTGCAGTTTGCAGATCGCTTTTCCCAATGGAAAGGCGCGAGGCTGGGGGTCAACATTTTCTTCCTCAGAGGCAGCTGATTTAACGCCATCGTTGTTATGGTTGAAATCTACCACCGTTTCAAAATATTGCCAAACAGTACTGGTTACTTGGTCGCTTGGATTAATCCCTTGTCAGAGCGGTGTTCGCTTCGGAGATAGGCATTTTCAGGGGTTTCATAATTACTTTATCAGAGCCCAAGTGCTTCCTTGTTTGGCAGTTCTAGCAAACTCTGAACAGCAGCAGGGCGGCAGTTACGCGGTTCTGGTAATAACTGAAATGTGCCATACAAGATGACATTGATGATTTACAGTTCACTTCTTATTTACAAAATATAGTGATAAATGTGTTGTGTTTTTCACCCCCAAAATGTGAAGAATTGCTAACATGAAGGGATAAATTCACTTAATTTATGGGATTTTTTTGTTGTTGTTGTTGGGGTTTTTTTTGGTAAAGAACCTTTCATTTTCCAATGAAACATTGAGGTTTCACTGCTTTCACTTTTACTCACTTCACTGCTTTATGTGGATCATCTTCTACCCCCTAAACTTTAAGATACGCCTGTTAAAAGTAGGAGAAATTTTTAAGAGAAATTGTTAATTTTTCATTGAAAAAAGAATAATCTGGTAGAAATACGTGAAAGTAGATGATACAGTCAAATTTCTTGTGTAGGAATGTTGTATCTGGAGGGAGTTTTTAGCCCTACAGTGACCTTCTGTAACTTGAAACCTTTCCTTTTGTTATGTAGAGTACCTGGAAGAATACAAGTGTCCACAAAACATAAGATTTCTGCCTACTAATGATTTTTTACCACTATCCAGTCTTTAATAACCCGTTACCATATCTGGCTTCCACAGCATCCTGCATTGGCTGGTTGGAATATCAACTGCCTTTGGCGTATGGCACATCTTGGAAGACGCCCTTCCTGGGAATCTTTCCTCCAAAATAACCGGTTTAAGAACAGGCACCATCCCAGTCATGGGCTGAGGGGCAAAAAGGAGATGATACTCACCTGCCTTACCGAGAAGTCCTGTAACTGTAGTGTTCGTGGGTAAACATCTGTTCAGTGGGCCTTCTGCTGAGACTCCTAGAAACACTTTGGATGTACAAGATGCAACGGTTTTCACAGTTCATGTGATGTCTGAGAAGGTATTTGCTGGGTGTGTTTTTCCTCCTGTTCCTTTTCAGGGTGCTCCCTTCCAGCTGGCATTACGAGAAACAATAACTAATGTTTCCTTGTTCCACGTCTTTCCACCACTCATGATTTCCATAGCCCACTACGCTGAAGAGCCTTGGAGCTCTTCTTGGAAGCTTTTCATGCATTTGATCACCTTTGTTGCCCCTCTTTGTACAGAGTTTGTTTCTTAATTTTGGTTTAGTCGGATGTTTTTGAGATAGGGTGAACATTGCGCAATACTCAAGGTGCTCAACCACCATAGAGTTATATAGTGAGTGACCTAATAATTTATTCTCTATTCCTTTATAATAAGTCCACAAAATTTGTTTTCATTTTGGCTTCTATTGAAAAGAGATTTCAGTTTCTTTTTTTTCTAAGAGAAGACAACAAATTTACAACTTATCATAAAAATTATCATAAGTGACTTTTACCAACACTCAATTTCCTTTCTCTTTTTATCAACTTGCACCTCTTTTTCATTTAGCTTTACTTTTCATTCTTCTGAATAATTTCAAATCATCATTAAACTTCGATATAACATTATTCATTCCCTCTTCCATATCATTTGTTGAACATACTGAAAAATACAGGGCTGGAGACAGATACTGTAAAACTTGTAAATACTGCTTATTGTGGAAATGACCACAGGTTCCTCTCTTTGGTTTCCCATCCGTAATACGTTATCTTCCCCAAATGCTTTTGATTTTATTCCACGACAAGATAGTTTCTTTAAGAAATTTAGAAACGCGGTGGAAGCCTTTTGGGAATGGGGGCAGCCAATGAGGCCAGCCTGTGTATTTGCCTAACGAGAACCAGCGTTACGACTCGTCGGTCGTAGGTAAATGCTGCGCTGAGGTCTCGCGCTCCGTCGGCGTCTCCCGTGAATGACGCCAGCACCAGTATGGTCATTCCGACTCGCAGCAGTTTAATGAGGACACACAGGCTCTCGGAGCTGATCCGCAGGAACGCATGTCAGGGACGTTGGCTGTCCAAGCGTCCTGCGTGGTCCCGACGGAGCGTTGCTGGGACAGAAGGTGACCCGAGTCGGGGCTGTGTGGCGGAAGAGGCCGGTGGCCATACGCAGTCCTTACGGCAAAGCGCCGCAACACGGGCTGTGACAGAGTGTGAATCGTAAAGAAACGCTCTTAAAAAATGCAGGCGCTTTAACAGAATATAAATAAGGAATTGCCAGGCTCGTGGTTAGATGTGTCAGCAGGAGTGAACTCCTTTAACCTAATCAAACATTAACATCTCCTTCTCATTGACATTAAAGTAACGCTGTGAATGACTGAAAACTGTAGATTGTCATCGCCCTGTAAGAGGGAAACATTTTCTGTGCATCTCCTTTGTTAGTAAATAGTGCTACCGTCATTTTTCTGAACTCTTCTCATCTCCCTCCCCCCGCGGTGCTCAGCGTAGGTCTCTCCTGTCCCTGTGCTGTCTTCTGGCTCCGATGGGTAAATAAAAGCTGTAAACTGGTGTTGAAGGCCGTAACTCTCAGCTGACGGTTCCTGTACCTCGTCACTGCTCCTTAGCAGCCCACACGGGTGGAATGTAAAGCAGGTGTGTTTCCTGTTTCACGGCATCGCCGCTTTATCCGCGGTTCTGCTGCCACGGGCAGCTTCGGAGAAAAGACAATTTAGTGGATAGATCTGGAAACGTGTCTTTTAAATTATCGCTCTGAATACCATGAGTATGTAAATCAGAAAAAATGATTTTCCTATATGATGTGTTTGTGAGAGAGTGCTTTGCATACAGATGGTCTGATATCTTGATCACTTAGGGCCACGTTCAGCCAACAGGACAGGCAGAGTGCGTGCCACTCGCGGGAGAGCAGCCGGAGGCGGGTGTCCGGGGGCGCTCGCGGGGCTGCAGCGGGAGAGCGTGCAGCGCTTCTGCGTTACGTGCCAAAGAGCAAAGTGGAGACATGTCCTGTGTCTGCCAGAACTTGTGAGAATCGTCTTTAATCTTTTAATTCATAACAATATTGCTCCTTCTGCAGTATCTGCAGCCATAGTAAATAAAGCTGTTGAAGCTTAATCTGTCGAAATGTCACACGGACACTGAATTTCTGATTTTTTATAAGCAAAGTCATCTTCTCACGTAATTAAAATCGCAAACTCTTTTTATTGCCATTGTTCTAGTTCAGCATTTTGCACTGCTAAGAGTGTTTAACTTCCGCTTTTTGTCTTGCTGCACCAAACGTATGAGTCTCCGCAGCTATATCCAATGTATAAAGCATTACCGGCTGGAAATCCTTTCACTTCATTACCTTCTGTGCAGCGTGCTCCGGTGTTGAGCCGGAGCGTCGCACTCCTGGTCGCTCAGCGGGGAGGGATGCGGGGCCCCTTCCAGCCCACGCTGCGGGCATCCACTGGTGCCGCCCGGAGAGCGCGAGGACGCGGCGTCTGGCGGTGCTGGAGGCCCGCGGGAGCGCGTCGCTGTGGTGGGTGCGACACCGGCTGCGACAGAAACCTCGGGGAGGACCACGCTCCGCTTGGGAAGGCTGAGAAGATCCAGGATACTCGGGGAAGCGAGGGCAGTTTCTCCGTGTTTCTGCGAGGTGCCGCAGTAGTCGCGTTAGGTGTGGGAGCGGTTCACGAGGTTAGCAGGATTCCTCAAAGCCACGGCGCCGAGTTCCAGGGATTTTCCAAAGCATCACACTGGACCCGTGGCAAGAGGGTGAACGAACCAGAAAGAACTCTTTTATCTTTTTATTTTTTTAAATTAGGGTTTTACATGATTTTATTAGTGTTTCAAGACCTGGCGGGGATAGGAACTGTGACGATTGCGGTTCCTTTTTTTGTTGTATGTGTGCATAGTTTGAGTAATCCAGCTAGCAAGTTTGTATACCTGGTTAACGTGACAGCGATGAGGAATGAAGTGCTGCAGGAAGGATATGTTGGCATTACCAGAAGTCTTGACATTTTAAATACAAGTGCTGATGAAGAAGTAGTAGGGGTAGTTGCATTTTTTTTTTTTTTTGCCTTTTTCCTCTTCAAAAGAAGCTACAGTATTGTGCATAATATTTGAGTCTTGGAAGAAGCGCCGAAGGGAAATCAGTATTCCTGCTACTAATGATTAGCAGTAAGTAAAATCATGTGACATGGAGGAAGCAAGACGAGGATTAGCATGGGATGCCGTGTGCTTCCAGTTTATGGCAGCCCAAACACTGAACTGAAGGGGGTATGTGAAAGAGAATAAAAAGATAAGATCGCTTCTCTGCGTATCGTGCAGGCCAGAGAAACAAGAATTACCTGCAACAGTCCTTTGCCTCGCTGAAAACAGTGATTGGTAGAATAATACCCCAGTAAAAGGGCAGCGAAAGGAGCGCTGAGGAGACAGATGTTGCAGCAGTAATCCGTGGGGAGTCCAGCAACTCCGGGAGTGCGAGCAATAATCCGCTGAAAGGGCTGGGGAAGCTGTGGATGTGGTACAGCTGCTGGCCGATCCCATCGCCCGCGCAGGGAACGCGCTCCCGGGAGCGCCGTGGCACGGCACGATGCTCCGCGGCACAGCTGGGGTGAGGGAGGGACCCGACGCCCGGCCTGCGGGGAAGGGGGGGGCAGTTTTATTTTGAAGTTTTCAGGGTTTTTTGTCCAGTTGAATATTTGAGGTTTTGGTTCTCTGTAAGTAGGACAACTAAGTTTAGTTAAGGACAACTTAAAGTTGTGCTTTGAATAATTTCGTTATTCTATCAGGACCGGAGACCTCCAAGTGAATAACTTGCAGACCCAAAAACTGAGCCAAGATGTGCTGCAGTGCGGGATTTCCATCTGTTTCAGCGGAACTACTGTTTATCAGTAATAATCACTTTTAAAAAATGTATCATTTTTTTCTTGTTGTGACAGAATAATCCAAAATAATGGTTGCTTAGTTGCATTCTGGTCTATTGCTGAGCCCAAGCGTTTTCCTGCCTTGTACCATGCTTGGTAGTTACTGGGAGCCAGCTCTTCACAGCTTGCCCGTGGCTACTCGCCCATGGCCAGTGCTGCTGCTCCTGGTGCTCCTGGGGCTGGTCTCCCTGTCAGCCTTGGAAGAAATAAACCCGTCTCCAGTCTCCCTGGTAAGCTGCAGGTTGGCTGTTGCAATACTTGTCCACTCGTCTTAGGAAGAATTTAATTGAACTAATTTTAGTTTTCTTGTCCTTTTTGGCAGTGCCGCACCTGCTTTGCTGGGGTTTCACCTTCACTTTTTGATCCTTCCAAACACTTACGACGTGGAGAATGTGCTGCCTTTTTGTGCGACTTCTTCCAAGTTTCGGCACCGCCTGGACTAGTCCCGCAGGCTGCGCTTTGTGTGGCTGGCGGTACATGAGCTGTTCTTTGGTTGTTTGGGCTTTCGGGGAGTTTCTGGTGGGTTAGATTTTCATCCTGTTTCCTCTCCTGTCTGGGGAATGCTGTCAGTGCCCGCAGCGTGCCCGCGGTGCAGCGGGGTTTCTGGCGGCACCTTCATGCGCCTTCAGCGGCCGCCGTGGCTGCGAGCCGTTGCCGAGGGGTGTAATGGCGAGGGAATTCTTGTCTCCTTTTCCAGGCAGTTTTAGGCTTCCTGAGTGTTCCGGTCCAGAACAGCGGGGTCACCTTTCAGGTCTCGGCACTCTGCAATATTTTGAGGCAGCTTGTAGCATTCCTGAAGTTTGTCACGTTCGTAACGTGCTCTAAGTTAACTGATACCTGATTGCCCACTGGAAGAAAAAGAATAGTGTAAGAACCAATTCTCATCGTCACTGACAGGCAGCAGTATTTGTAACTAGTCCTCAACAGTGATTTAAAGTGCTCTGTCAAATTCCTTTTTTTCTCCAAATTTCTGTTCTTTTAAAGACTCTTTTTAATGTTCTTAGTGTGTATTATTTCAGCTTGCTTTCTGTTCTCAGAAATTGCATGGAGTCGTGAAGCTCTGCCTAGTAGTGCCTGTGATCCTACCTGCATACCTGAATTTCTGCACAGGACAGGAACAAGTTCCAACAACCAGTTTAACCAGCCCAAACCTTTTAATAGTATACTTCTGGACATGTATTCTGACTATAAATGATAAATGATCACGGGGTCAAAAGTATGAATTGTTTTAGTTTGCAGAGAGGTGGTTGTTTAGGCATGTGCCAGTTGTTGCATGGTAACGTGGCGATTTGTTATTGTATGTTAATTGGTTATTTTTCTATTTTAAAAGTATAATGGATGCTTGATAGGTTGAAATATATTCGCATAAGCTCTTACGGGTCAAATCCATGGATCTTCTTTCCGGGTTTGTAATGAGACATGGAAATATTCTAATTGAAAGAGGTTCTCAGTATGGAACTAGAGGAATGTGACTGTGAAACGTGTCGTGAGAAATGGAACAAAAACAGAACAAGACCGTTCCCTTTTCTCTGAAAGAGATTTTAAACAAACAAATGAACAAACAAACAAATAAGCTTCCTTATCTAAGAGGAGAGCCTCTTACACTGTTTCTTCTCTGCCTCAACGCAAACCCTGTTGAGGTGAGCCTGGGAGAAGGTCCGCAGGGGGGGCCCAGCTGGGAGCTCAGTGAAGATGCGGCTGCTGTGTGCCGTGAGGCAGGGCAGAGGCTGCCTTGCCCGAGTGCCAGCACACAGGGGTGCGCCGGCTGGCGGGTGCCGGGAGGGCCGAGGCGTTGCTCGGCGCGCAGGGACCGCTCTCCTTAATTAAAGGGGGGCTCGGGGGGCTGCTCACCTCTCCCGCGCTCCGGGGGCTGGGGGCTCGGGCACGTGGCGCCTGGGTGGGTTTCGGGGACGGAGAAGGGCGTCTGGCCGGTTGCATCCAGCAGCGCGGACGCAGGTTAAATGACCGGCTCCGGGTGGAGTGATCGGCTCGGACTTGTTCATCTGTGTCAGCTGATGGGGAATTTGTGTGCGGCTCATTCCGGGTGAGTTCACACGACGCAAGAACTGGTTTCTTTGAACTGACTTTAGAGCTCCTGGCCAGGACTCGGACCTGAGTGGTAATTTCTGAGAGCTGTTGCTTACAGCGTTAAGGACTTGTGCAACCTATAGTAACACAGAGAATAAGGCAACCTAGGTATAGAATATTTTTTAAAGTGATGATCGATAGCACAAACGGTAATAATTTTCAGTTTAAGAGTTATGCAATTATAAGGCATTGATCAAATTCTGTAATGTCATAAATATCGATAGAACAGTCATTTATTTTAAGAATAAGACAGGCTGAAAGATGATGCGAAATGACTGAATAATATCAGAAAACTCGAGTTGCTGGACAATTTTCCAGAAGCTCTACTGAAAAAAGAGCTGCTGAAGGCATGCTGTCTTCCCTCAGTGATGCCTGGTGTGCCAGCGCAGCTGAAAGAGTGCATTTATCTCCCTACACCTCATTTGAGTCCCTTATTAATGCTGACATCTGTTCAAATCTTAATTACCACATTACCACAAATAGTCCCTTGTCAAATCTAACCTAATTTAAAAATAGCTCAAAAACAGAAGTGCAAAATGTGTCTCTATGTAATACAATGATGTTTTATTAATAAAGTAAATGGATAAATCATTTGCATAATGTTAAAAGCCTCAAGATTACAAAGCTTTTTTATTCAGGGTTTTGGAGATTTATGGCATGAAAATCTGTATTGTTGATAACTTTTTTATATATGAAAACTGACTCAAATGCCTCGTGCTGGGAAGGATGATCCATAATCTTCCTGGAGAAACTTTTTTGATACGATATGCAGTAGTTGCCTACTTATGTGTCCCTAGGTGATACCTTTTAGAGAACAGCTGCAAACATTATTATTAAAAAAGAAAAAAATAACCCAAAACCACCAAGACTGAAGTATTTTTTTGTCATTTTTTGGTACCTAAATATTGAGCACATTATCAAGTGTTTGAAGTGAGTATTTGAGTAGCAGAACCAGAATGTTGGAATATTTCCCAACATCCAGCAAAGTCGGAGCAAGTCAGTGGCCTTTCTTCCCTGGTGCGCCGGCTTTCGGAGGCACCGAAAGACCTTTAAAGGTCATTTCCAGGCGTGCGCAGCTCCAGATGTGCCTGCCAAGAGTTATCCCCTGTTTATCTTCCAAAATGATACTGCTCAAGCCTTTGCACAATCTCGTGGCCTTTACCCGTCAGGTGAAGTGGTGAAAACTTGATGGTCAAAATCAGAGCAGAAGTCAAGTTTGCCCCTCAGGGGTATGTAGAGGGATTTCAGGTGCATCTGACCCTTCAGAAGCTGTAAACCAGCTGCAGAGCATCTCAAAGATGTGTTTTTCTTCAGGCTAAGAACAGAGGGGGCCTTCTGGTGCCCCGCTGCTCTGCTTGTAACCAGCCCAAGCCGAGGACCGTGGAACGGGGCAGGGAAGAGTCTGTGCGTCCCGAGATCGGGGCATTCCTGCCTGGGCAGTCAGAGCTCCGTTCCCAAGGCTGGTATCCAAAATGTGACTGTGGAGGAGCTCTGGCTGCAACTTACACATTGCCCTCACTACATGGGCCATTGCTTTTGAGGAAGGTTTTGAGGCAAAATCTACCAGATTGGATTTGAGACCTTGGTAATCCGTAGGGTTTTCCTTCGGTACAGCTCATCCGTGCAAAGGGGCTTTATAAGTAGCTCTGCCAGACCTAAGAATACAGAGAATGCCGTTGCGGAGTACAGCTGTGCTGTATCAAATGCCCGACAGTCCTTCTCCTGTCGGGGAAGGCAGCCGGTCCCGAGCAGGCGGTGGCGCTGGGGGTGGTTCCGCAGGGATGCTGCGGGCGCTGGGAGGGCGCGGGGGGCTCAGCGCTGCCCACGGAGCCCGTGCCATGAGGGAACGTGCCCAGACAGTCCAAAGGTTGCCCGACCAGCCACAGCCTGATTTTTGCGTGCCATAAACCTCCGGCCGTAGAGAAAGGCAGATGTAAAGCATTTGCTCCTTCCCACCCGCAAGACCCCTGCAGTGCAGAAGGCCAGTGGTCATTTATAAACCCAGCAATGTTGTTACTTCTGTGCATCACCGTGTCAGTTTGTGCTTCTCAAGTTCAAGCCCAGCCCTCCCAGCTGGGCTGTGGATTTCTGTGGTCATCCGGATGAGGTGCGGAGCACTTCCGATGCGGGGATCCAAATGTTTGGGGGCGGGGGGGGGATTTCATCCCTGTTCTTTGAGCTGCTTTCAATCTGTGAAAAGTAATTACCATTTTGAGACTTTTCTTCTGTTGGTTTTGGTGAAGGATATGTTTGTGGTAGTCAGAACCACAGAACCACAGAACGTTAAGGGTTGGCAGGACCCTCTGGAGATCATCTGGTCCGACCTCCTGCCAGAGCAGGTCACCTGCAGCAGGGGGCACAGGATGGCGTCCATCCTGTCCTTTAGTTCCCACAGGAAAACACATAAAAATACACACGATAACAATCATTGTGGGATTCACGGACACCTAATAACAATGACAGTGTTGTAGAGCAGTGTTTGTGACATAATCTCTGAGGATTGTCCACTCGCTGTCTGTGCCTCAAGACCTCGGCCCACCACGCTGTGTAAGTGTGTGTGATGTCAAGCACTAAGCGCTCGCACCGACTTTTCCTTTGGTTTACTCTTCCCCCGTCAATACCTGAGTGCCCGTATCCTGCCGTCGGGCAGCCTCCGGGCTGGGTACCTGCCGGATGCGCTTCTCTTGGGGGTCGCAGGCGAGCGGTGTACATCCCGCAGCACGGCGCTCGGGCGTGCAGGGGGGGAGCAGGGGCAGCATTTATCGGGCGGCTCCCGACGTGTTACAGGCTGTACCAACGTTAACACCCTGCCCTCGGACTGCATAAACTTTATTCCCCCAAAATGCAAGTTTTAATTATTGTGCTTTCATCTAAATGCGGGGCACGAATGGAGTGTCGTATTGCCTTCCATGTTTATGCATACACTCGTGTTTAATTTGCAAGCTGAGAATGCTATATGTTCCTATTAAGTTTTAAGTGAAAAATCCCTTCAGGTAAGTTTGTAAAAAAAAGCAAAATCTGAATTTAGGTCTTACATTTTCAGTTCTCTGCAGTATGTTTTAACTTAACCTACCACCTGGCTGTTAGAAGACTCAGATGATGATATTTTCTGTGAAGGTTTTTAAAACTGAGATCATGTCTTTCAAGTGGTCTGATGAACGTTGGTATTTATATAATCTATTGTGTATTGAGAATGAGTTTATGTGCTGGCTTGGCACACATCAATAACACTGAGTTTTTGTTGAGTTGGTTTTGGTAATGCCTTTTGTGAATAAAGAACTGTAAGAATCTTTGGAAGGTTTGAATGGGACAAATCAATGAGCTTAAAAATCAAATAATGCCTCCTAAAAATTATGTTCTCTTGAGGTATTAGGACTATGAAATTATGACGGAAGCGGGCAGCTGAATTTGCTGTTTTCTCATCTCCGTGCTATCTGGAGGAAAAAAAAAAGCAGCAGCGTTTTGTTAATTTTCCCAAACTCGAGTGCATTGGGCATCAGTGAGTTTTAAAGAGCTTAAGGAGCGCAAATCTGCTGAACGTAAGGTGATACGTCTCAACTAGGCTTTTTTTATGCTGAAAGAACAGCAGACAACTATGTGGTTTTATTTTTTCATGTCTTTTCATTCTGCAGAAATTAAGTTGTGCCTATGATCCAATGCGTGCTGGATTCCTTCCTCCCAAATCCAGACCGGGCTGCCCTCCCTGCCCCCCCAAACGCAAGGATAAGAGCGGGACACGTGGAGGAAGCAGCTCCCCTGGCGCTGGGGCAGCCTGGTGCGTGCTCGGTGCTCGCTGTCGCGGGGCTCGGGGCGCGCGGGCGAACCGTCCCGGGGCGCGTGTCACTACCTCTGGTGCCCCGCAGGTTGTGTGCCTCCGGTGATGCGCTGGGTGTTACCCTGTGGTTATGCCGGCGCGGTTCACCACCGCAGGACACCGCGGGCCGGTTACCCCGTCTCTGCTGGTGCAGGACGGCTCCCTCTGCCAGGCGGCAGCGGCTGGTGCTGGGGTCGGGTTCAGATCACCAAACCTCTGCGGTGCGTAATCCCACGGCAGCGAGGAGCCCGCCGACCTCCCAACCCACAGCGGGCCGGACGCTGCGGGAAAGAGTCTGTTTCCATGGTTAAGCACATCGGGTTTTTGATAGCCAGTGGAAACAGCGAGTTTGGTGATGCATAGCTTAGGAGTATCTCAGGAGTTTCTAAGGGGTATCTAGGTAATTGCATGCTTTTGCTGGTTAGAAGCAAGCAAATGAAGCAAGAATCAGGGAATGCTGTTCGAAATTGTTTCCTAATTATTGAGCCAACTACTTCAAAATACACCCGCAGCTCTCAGTGCCGTCCAATTTCTGTCACCTTGCATCTGCTTTCTCGTCCCCTCAAGAGCATTTAGGAACAACAGTGCTTTTTGTCAGTCACAGCTTGCCGGGGCTGCCGGGATCAATACCAGGTACTCTACCCCCGGTGGAGAGCGGGGCGTTTGCTGCTTAAAACTCAGTGTCCCGGCAGCGCTTCTGTGCTGGGCGCGGTGCCACAGCCGGCAGCGCCGGGGCCTCGCCAGGGGCTCGCGCGCTCGAAACCAGCAGCAGGTCCCTGGCTGGGGCTGTGGTGTGTCGGTGCTGTCGTTACGCCTGTCGCCGGCTGCGTTAAATGTCTGTCTCCTCCCTCTCTCCATCTCTCGGCCTGAAAAACAAAGTGGGGTTCAGTAAGTGCGGAGACGGCATTCGGTGAGTTCTGCGTTCAAAAGGAGGTGAAGTTCTGAAATGGGAAACGGAGCTTTAGCTTTTCTTCCCCAGCAGCAAAATGTTTCAGTCTCCTGGTCCTATTTACTCTCTTTTACAAATACCATATAAAGTGTCACATCACTGTATTGTGAAATACGGTCTATATGTCATAGAATCATAGAATTAGTGAGGTTGGAAGGGACCTTTAAGATCATCAAGTCCAACCGTTAACCTACCCTGAAGAAAAAAAAAAACAAAAAAAACCCCAAAACAAACCACCACCCACCCACTTCTAAACCATGTCCCTAAGCACCTCATCTACCCTTTTCTTAAACACCTCCAGGGATGGTGAATCCACCACCTCTCTGGGCAACCTATTCCAGTGTTTAATAACCCTTTCAGTGAAAAAATACTTCCTAATATCCAATCTAAACCTGCCCTGACATAACTTGAACCCGTTTCCTCTTGTCCTATCACTTGTCACCAGGGAGAAGAGGTCAGCTCCCATCTCTCTAAAACCTCCTTTCAGGTAGTTGTAGAGGGTGATAAGGTCTCCCCTCAGCCTCCTCTTCTCCAAGCCTCTCTTCTCCATGTCTCAGCAACCAATTGATTAATTATCTTCTCATCTGCAATGATCCAGTTGCCAAAACTGAAGCTGCGTAAATTCAAGCTCTGGGTATATCAGGTTTTCAAGACCGGCTATCCAAATGTCTCCTGAGCCGGGTAGAGCTGATCGTTCCCGTCCCGTGAACAAGAACAGGCTGCAGAGACTCTGCTCTCCTGAGGAGGCGGCACTTTCTCGGGAGCTCATCTTGGATCCATCGTGTAGGTCTTAAAAATTAGAATGCCTGGGTGGCAAATAGTAAAGTTTGCTATTCCACCAACGAAACAGCGCAGTAGTTGCATGGTCTGCACACGCCAAAGGGAAATAAATTTACTATATTTGTAAGCGTGGTGCATCTCCTTGGTGACGACTGGCCCGTAGAGGTGTCCTCAGTTGGTAGAAGTGCTTCTGAGGGCCAGTTTATTGATTTCTGAGACAGTGTCCTTCCAGGGCCATCAAATACACCTTGCTCCTCCTTCTCTGGTGGTGTTCACCCCTATGTACCATACTGAAAAGACTGTCTGATTTTAGTCCTGGCAATGATTTGTTTCCCATGAATGTATGTTCCATGCTGATACCTCGGGTAATGGAACAGCACGCGCATTCCCACCCCAGTCTTCAGCCGTGGAGCTTGTGTTACTGGAATTGCATTTCTGAAATGGCTGCTCACTCGGCACGGCATACTGCAAAGATAAGAATAACTCAAACTAATTGTTCTTTGTTATTTGACTGTTACCTTGATTTGATTCTGCCTGCCCGTATTTATCACTTCTCCACGTCGGGCTTCTTTTCTAGACCTATTTGTCACCTTTCTTTCCAATTCAGTGCTTACCCAGCGCCAGCAAAGTCAGGTATTCAGTCTCTTCTTTCTCTTCTAATTCTCATTCTTTGCTGAAGGGGAATGTCTGTTCATTCATCACAGAGCACGGGCCTCTCTGGCTTCTCAGGTGAGTATTGCTTTCCCCTGAATGCAGAGAATGTGCATTCCAAATTCTTGTTCACTGATAGGATCATATTTTTTGCCTGCGTATGTTCATCGGACCCCATCTGCTCCGCTTCAGATTTTCCAAGCATCTACCTACCTGTGCGCACGCACAATTGTGATTCATAGCTGTGCACACAGAAACACATGTGTCTGCACGTGGGGGGGTTTCTGCTGCGAACCCCCTCCTCTGCGTTGTCTCTGCTTACCACTGTGTTCTCTTTGGCTGTCGCTGTCACTTCTTTTGGGCCCATAAACAAGGTCCTTGTTGCCCGCCCGCAGATAGGGACAGAGCTCTTCCAGGAATCCAGGTTATATTTAGCTCACGGAGCATCTGTTACTGCTGTTCCTCAGTTTTTGTCTGGCCTGACGAGCAGGACTGTCTTTCCTTGTAGCTCGGAAAGATGTGCAGCTCTGACGGTGCGGGAAACCAACAACCTGGGGCTGGGAACCAGCGTGAGACTCATATCCCACGGAGGAGCGTTCCGCTCCCTTCAGGCATCAGCGTCCCATTTGCTGCTTCCCAAAGACAAAGTCAAGTGCTGGTCATCCGGGCAGTTGTATATATTTTAAGCATATTTCTTGAAACAAAAGATGAGTGATATAATTTTTTAGAATATTCTCATTGATTTGATAATGCTATTGTCATTTGACCAGTTCTGGCAGCTGAATCAATTCTTAGTGTCTCTTGGAGCTGTGGATACCTGGGTTTCAGTTTAGATTAAATGCAGATTTTTTTTTCACGTCTAAGAAAAGAATCCTGCATTACACAACCAAAATTGATTAGTTCTTTATTCTCTTTCCATATGTAGAACATCAGTTTTAAGTCGTTATTATTAACACAAATCACTAGGTGTTTAAGTACTACTATTCTTAAGTAAGTGTAAAAAACATTTTAAAAAAAACCTTGGGAGAAGTAGCTTCAGTAAAAACGCTTTTAGTGGGGTAAAAATAGGTATACCAAAGTATTTTTGCATGCATTTTTTTTTCTCCAACCTAGAAAATATACATACAATTTTTTATTGCTAGCATATGTATATTTTATCCCATGTAGCATATAATAGAATTAGTGGTAAGGGAAGCGTTTGTTACAGTTAGCTTATGGGAACTACTGTTTAAATTCCTGTAGCTTTTAGTGTGTAAACAGCATCCTCCGACTAATGTTCTTTTCATTTCATTAGTAAAATGAGGAAATGTTATTTGTGTTAAAATGCAAATAGTTTGCTAGGACAGCATCACTATATGGGCAGAATAAATTTAATTACATGGACACGTTTGTGGTTTTCATGCCTTTCTGAAGGGTAGGATATATTTTCTGAGTTCTGTGGTGTTTTAGAGGGCATTATTCATACAGGAATCGGAGTGGGGGAGCTTTTGCCGTGTTTCTCTGTGCAGTTTGGCCGGGATGAAGCAGCGCTGTGGCCGGGACGGCTGCTGTTCCCTGCCTGCCTGCCAAGTACTGCCCCGTACGGACTGTACCCCGTACCCACGGTGCCCGGCACTCCGCGTGCTGAAGGTGCCAGGACAGTTTCGGTAGTGCTCAGCACTGCGTGAGCACCTTCAGCCAGCGTGTCTCCCTCCTCCTGCGTCCGAGGTCTTCTTGCTCCTGGGAAGTCAAAAAGATAATTTTCAATGATTCAGAATGGATGAAGCGAGGTTTTCTTTCCAGCCTGCAGGTAATACGGGCTCTTTTCAGGATAACTGTGACGCTCGTCTGTGTCCCTAAGCACGTGGTCACTCTTATCTCCACTCCACCTAAAAAGCTGCATTTGTCCATCATAGCAAACATTCCTGTGCCTGCTGAGAGTGGCCTTGCTAGGGGTGCTCCCCTGAGCAGAAACAGAATAAACAAACCCCAAATGAATGGAAGAGTCACAGACTGGTTTGGGTGGGAAGGGACCCTGAAACCCCCCCAGTGCCACCCCCTGCCCTGGGCAGGGACACCTCCCACCACACCAGGCTGCTCCCAGCCCCGTCCAACCTGGCCTTGAACCTCCAGGGATGGGGCAGCCACAGCTGCTCTGGGACACCCCGGCCAGGGGCTCACCTCCCTCACAGCCAGGAATTTCTTCCTGAGATCTCATCGAAATCTCCCCTCTTGCCAGTTTAAAACTGTTCCCCCTTGTCCCGTGGCTCCACTCCCTGATCCCGAGTCCCTCCCCAGCTTTCCTGGAGCCCCTTTCAGACACTGGCAGGGGACCCCCGTGCAGGACCTGGCCCTTTAACTGGATGAGGCTGGCACAGACCCACCTCTGCAGCCTGTCCAGGTCCCTCTGGATGCCATCCCTTCCCTCCAGCCCGACACCGCTCCGCACAGCTGGGTGTCCTCGGCAAAGTGTCCGAGGGTGCGCCCGGTCCCGACACCCCTGTGGCCAGCAACGGTGTGAACCAGCCCCGGTCCCAGTGCCCCCCCCAAGGAACACCGCTCCACAGGGCTCACCTCTCGGACACGGAGCTGTTGACCACAACTCCTTGAGCGTGCTCATCCAGCCAATTCCTTACCCACCGGGCGGTCCATTGACCAAGTCTACATCTCTCCAATTTAGAGCATCAGGAACCTTTCCTCCTGATCTGTAAATTCATCTAATTGGTTTTCCTGGTGCTTGGAACGCTGATTTGTTGCAGCGGGTTATCCTTCAGGGGACAAAGTACTCAATTCTGGGACTGAACTTCATGAGTTCAGGGAATAGCAACTCCTAACTTCTTTTGGACTTTATATTTATGGAAAAGGTCCTTGTCCGTGACGCAGACAAGTAGGAGGCCCGTGGCAGAGCGCGGTGGGTACACAGCAGCTTCTCGTTGAGATCTGCAGCCGTTCCTTGCGGTGAGCAGGTGTGATTCAGGTAGGCGACGTCATACTAGAGCTGCCAGGGCTGAAACAAGGCTCGAGATACATCTCCCTGAGAAGGAAGGGATTGCAGTATCCTAGTATCTCCCAGGCAGATTCACTGAGTTGTATTTGCCTGCTCTGGTTTTCATCGTACTTCTCTTAAAAAAGATAAAGGTTTTTTTAGAGTATTTAAATGCAGTAGGTGCTGCTTTTGGCGTGCTGAAACTGTATTCTTAACCACATCTTACCCAATTCACCAGTTCCACAAAAACAGTATCTCCAGGCTCGGACTAGCCAAGCTATGATAACACCAAATAGTCACTTCTTTGGTCTGCAGCCTGAAGGTGTTGTGGTTTTTAATTATTATTTTATTATTTTTATTTCTTTTTCCTTAGAGTCTTAAAGGAAAGGTATCCTGTGAAGAAGTTCTAATCTCTATAAAGAGCCTTCTCCTCGGCGGAGGAGCACTGTGTTTCTGAGCTCTCAGGGAGCCTGACTACCCGCCGACTGAATTAGTTCCTGAACGAAATCCCTGGTTTTCTTTCCTGCAAAGGCTTTTAGCATCTGATTTGGGGGGTTTCTTTTTAATTCCACGAGACTTATGAACGGACACACACAGCAGTCATGCTGTGAGCGTACAGAGGAGGAAATGGCAGAAGGAAAAATCCCTAGGGTTCCTTTCTTACTTTGAAAGGTAACAACTTCATCGGTGTTGGAAGGAAAGAAAAGTAAATTAAAAAATCCATTATCATGCTTGAGTATAAGTGTATCTATTAAGTAATTGAAAATTGTGACTAAGAGTTATGACAAAGTATATTCCTCTCCTTAAGGGAGATGTTTTGCATCTAAGTTTTTGTCTTTCAGCTTTTTATATCACATCCCTAGTCCGAAAGCAAATTTTTATTGCAGTTCATTTTTCATACCGCTATCCAGTAGAAGGCCATGAGTTGGCTGCTAATTAATGATGTAGGATTTTTTGGTTCTAAGTTCCCCCTTAGAATAATTTTATTAAACCTCAGTTTTCAGTAAGCTGATACCTTGCTGAAGAAAACGGATTTCTAATTATTTCTCCTGCTTGCTTTGCTGTTAATCGCTTTACCATGCCATTACTGACCATGCTGAGATTTGTTAGCTCTTTTCCGGGGCAGAGTTACCCCAAGAAATCTTCAATAAATTCCGAGCCAAATGAGCCCCAGTCCTGCAAGTCGCCACGTGCCCATTCAGCTCGGGGGTCCTGAGAACCCTTGTTCATGCAGAATTGGGATCTTTGTGGTAAGTGTGTGAGTCTGCTGCGACGCGGTATTGCCGTGCAGAGGTGTTTGTATTTAAGGAGTTATAAACTGATGGGCCATTACTTCCATATTTCTTAAATGTGTATTTAAGATGCTGGATTAGCACAGAGTTTGGGTCTCGAAGATTACAGCTTTCCTGTAAAATCTTTAACAACAGTCAGTCCGAAAGTGGGAGCTTTGTTTGGGTGAACAAGGATCCAGTAAGTCTCTGAATTGTTAAATGGTGTCGAAGCTGATCTGAGGTTCTGGGAGTTTTTATATCTGGAGTTGTTGATTAAGGCCAGATTTCAGTATTAACAGTTATCTGTCCCAGTTTTGGTCCTCTTAGATTGTGGAGATCTGTAATATCTCAACATCTATGACAAGTGTGGAAAACGACTGTGAGCTGAAAATCTTTGACTGCCTGTTCTTAAAAAAATACCTACATGTATAAAAGAGGGTGTATGCTTTAGTATTCTTACTTTTTTATGACAGCCATTGCCTTTGACATTATTACTGCACCGCCCAAAGTAAAAAAACCCTCTCTCTGTTATGCTTTGCTTTCATTGCTCGAGTTATTTTAAAGAATAAATGTAAGTTGCGGTTCTGTGGATGGAGCGTGCTGCAGCTCACAGCGTTTAGTTCTGCTCTCCTGTTTTTTCATAGCCTAAGCAGTAGCTGAATTATTTTGTTGACATTCTCTTTATATTGCATTTATTTGAAAATCAATGAAGAAGCTGTATTAAGTAAATATACTTTAAAAGGGTGTCTTTTTTTTTTTTTTCCGTAATTCTGTCCATGCTGACATTCGTCGGAGAACAGGCCAACTGCACGAAGCGCGGCACGTGGCTCGTTGCTCTGCAGCGCTGGGGGCGAGGGAGGGTCCGGGGAGTTTGTCCGGAGCGTGGGACGTGGGGATGCGATGGCCGTGCCGCGGAGGCAGTGCCCTCTGGCCCCGCCTGAGCAGCCGCGCTCACACCGGTGCCGTCGTGCCTTGCGGTGCCTGCGCGCCCTGGCAGCGCGTGGCACGGACCGCAGACCCGATGGGGATTTGCAGCTAACCCACGGCGTACTGCCAGAAGAAGGGCTTCTTCTCTTAACAGTGACCTTAGAATATATGTTTTAATTAAGCTTTTTCTTAAGTTAATTTTCTTTTATAGAATAGCATTAAAATGTAACGACAAATTCTGTTTTCCTTTATGTCATTTTGATTCCATTAGCCGGCAACAGCATGTGTTTCAAAAGCTTGTGTCACAATTACATACTTTGTCTCAGGGTAGGGAGCTTTCAGGGAATGGATTTCTGAGTTAAACGCCGAACATGGTAGATCTGGGAAGCCTTTACGTGCTACCGATGCTGTTCATTATCTGTCAGAGAGGGAACGGATTTGTGTGTTTTGGAATGGAGTCGTCTCCGCCTCCTGGCGGAAGAGAACCTGGACACGGTGACAGGCAAGGACAGGAACAGTCCCAGTGGGGTGCATCATCCAGACTGGTGCTTAGGCTGCTGTGCCACTGGGAAACGCCAGATGAAAATTGCTTTTTCTCTGTTTTTCTCCTTGATCAATATGAGTGGACCAAAGAAAGAGCATTAACCCCCATCCCCACTGTATCTGGGAAACAGCCCAGGACATGGCCGTTTGTGTCGGCAGCAGTTTGGGGCTTTGACTCTGTGTGGGGCTACCGAGCCACCCCCTGCCAGCTGCCAGCGTGTCATGTCATACAGGAACTGGCGTCTTTGAGCTCGTTTTATTCTGTTCATTACACCAGCTCTAGCATGACAATTAAGTAAGCCAGAGTAGAAAGAAGGAGAAGGATGTTCAGCAGCACGTCACTTGGTCACGTCTTCAGCTGCCAGGAACAGGGTTGAAACATTTCTGCACTAGTTACTCATGTATAGAAAACACAAAGACGTCAGAAAACCACTTTTTCAGATGTTTATCTTGGAAAAAAAAATATAGGGACATGGGGTTGTTTGGTTTTGCTTTTGGATTAAAACGTGCTTCAATCAAAGCTCTTCACAGAATGCCTGGTTAGACTTGATTTTCTGTCTTTCATACATTTTTGTTGTTATTATTATTTTTTATTTTCTAGTTGCCAGCTGCATTTCCTAACCACCCTATCAGGCTTCAGGCTTTCATCAATTTGTGGAGACTTTTTTTTTTTTTGGTAAAATTAGGAAGAAACTTTATTCTATTGGTATTTCGTTGATCCTAAAAATTTCTCTGAAAGTATCCGGTTTGGTTTTTAGGGACTCTCACGGTGTCTTAGGCGTGTCGGTTTCTGTGACGCTGTCACCTTTTAACAAACCTCTCTGCTTTCGGGGGGTAAGAAAACGTTCCGATGGGTTTGGCTTTCTTGCGGCGTGCGGTTCTTCCTGCGCTGCCCTGCGCAGCACGGGGCCTTCTCGAGGCGTTGGGGCAACGGCCGCTGGATGCTGAAGTTATTTATCACTTTTTGTGTGTTCGTAGCTCTTCTGCCTAGCTCCAGCCAGCGGTTCAGACGAACGCTTACCTCGAGCAAGCCGTGTTTGCCCGCTGTGCCTTTGGCCTCGTGCCTGCTGGATGTGCCGAAGGGATTCCCCTGAGAAACCGGGAAGCTGCATGAGCCGCAGGGGCCAGCAGCAGCGCGGGTTCAGCTGCAGCGCGGGCAAGAGCCTGGCGAAGTGGTAGGGTTGAGGGAAAGTGGGAATCAATTAGTCAGCGACCGTCGTTTTTCAGCGGGGATTTTGTTACCTTTTATCACCTGGTTACATTTCTCTTTCAGGCAGCTGTAGAAAATGGAAAAAAAATGTACCTTTTATTTTTTCCTGGTTTTGAGTGAAACAGGTGCTGTTTTGGTGTCGCATTAACTTGAGAGTTTATTTCATTAGCAGCCTGTCAGGGCCATCGCTAACGCAGCGAGCGGCGGTGCAGGGCACACACTGAGGCTCAGAGCCACGCCAGAGTTCAGGCAGCGGAGTTCTAAAATCTGCCCCAGGGTAGAGGCCAAATGACAAAAAGCAGAAAGCCGTCAGGGGGCTTTTTGAGTCCTGTGAAATCTGCTGTTCCCTTGCCTGTGGACTGGGCCCCCGTCGGGTGTGAGGAGACCCAGGCTGTGTCCGGGGCCGTCGCGCCGCTCTGCTCCGTTCAGGCCACAGGGACTTCAGTTGTGGTGCCAGGGCTTGAGCCACATGATGGAAAGTCGGTTGTTAGTGTGTTCTTCAAGCCGAGAGACACCTTGAGCTTTGATAAGTCTTTGATAAGTTAGTCCTTCTCCCATCTTGTGTTTTGAAGAGTGGATGCTCCCAAAACCTTGTCCTTGTCCTTACGGATCTGATATCCCATGTAATTCGTTTTCCTGATTTGTTTAAAAATATTTTGTTTTCTGCTGCTGGATGACAGAGCATTTGCTCCCCGAAAACTTGACGCTGCCTGCCAGGTTAATGAGTCATAAATGAAAGCAGTGAATAACATGGTGTCTTATTTGATGAGCAACCATTTGCAATGAGTTTTCAGGTAGGTTTCCCACCGTCCACACTTGAAAGAGTTTGTTAATAATTGCCCACCTCATTTCTTTAAAGGTTGATCCCAGCACACAACCTGTTGGGCAGCTGTTTTCAGGATTATTATATTTTATCACACACGTACCTGGGTAACCAAAACTCCCCATTCGCACTAAGTCTGGGATTTTGGGTGCTTCTGTTAAATAATTTCAAAAGAAACTCTTACCCATGCTGCCTTTTTTGATGACGGACAGTAGAACTTTACTGGGAACTGTGTGTACGTACTTATATGCGGCCAACTAAATAGCCTCAAAAGAAAGATCAAACTGTGGCACATCCGTAGGACAGGCAAAGCTTATTTTTCTGCCTGTAGCTGCTTGAACCGATATGGTCTTTGAGGATTATAATTTTTTTAAAATGCTATTTTGTTGAAAATATAGTAACTAAAATTCTGAATATTTAAAAACTATATAGGAGAGTAAATACAGAAAACAGTTCAAAAAAATCCAGTCTTACGCTATAAATTATCCATGAATAAAGCTTTTATCTAATTTGAGCACTTTTTTATTTCCTTGTAATGCTTCCTATGAAAAGTGTATCTTTGTGTTGTAGTGGGGATGCGCAAGTAACACAGTCGTTTCCTGAAAATCCAGGCAAATCGGAAGTCCTGCATTAGTCTAACCTACTAAACGGAAAGCTATATGACTGTTGGCTTGATGATAAGCCCGTATTTCATGATTTAATCCTCTTTTCTATAAATATTACATATATCTTAAAATTGAAACAAATTATGTAATAAACTACTAAAAAAATGAGACTTCAGAAAAGACTGAAATATACTTTTGAGAATTTATTCCAGCTACTTCCCTTTCAACAAATGTTCTTAATAAAACCTTAATCTGCATTGTTCCTTTTTATTGTCCTTTGCTTTTTCTCCCGAAGCTAAATGTGCCAGACACTGTAATGAATTCATTATACGTAGATGTCAGAATTGGCTTTGGCTCTTCACATTTGCTAACAGGTAATGAACTAGAACAAGTGACAATCTATGCGGATTTCTTACTGTGAAGGCAGTTTCTTTAATTTGAACAGATGACCTGAGTGCGGGGCCCATTAGCATAACTGTAGACGGTGGGCAAGGAGAATTTAGCAAGAGGAGTTTCTTAGTATTTTTCCTTTTTCTTCTTTTGACAGAAATAGATGACATTTGATTTTGCAATTACTTTAAGCCAAGAATACTTCTGTCAAGGACAGTGTTTCACTAACAGAAAACACTAAACGATCTTGACACCAAAATCTAGAAATATGAATTTTTCATATGGAGTATCTTTGCCGATATGTTGTATAACGATCATCCCACAATATGCCGCAAATAAATTGCTTATTGAGTTAAAATAGGAAAGGCAAACTGGAGAGCGCAGGGATCAGATCTCCGAGTGACGCTGTCTTTTAAATTCAGTGCTGTAGGCGAAGCAGACGAAGTCATTTGCGTCCTTCCCAGGCACCTGCAGCCACGGTTCCCTTTGGATGGGTATGAAAGCATAAGGGCTTTCAGCTCATAATTCCGGTTTCATCCGTGCAATTTTGTCCTGTTGAGCTTGAAGAAGATTTTGTAAACGGCAGTAAAAATCTCTGGAGTCCTGTTTTGCTCGGGGAGGGTCAGGCCCGGTGCGCGCCTGAGCGCAGGCCGCAGGCCGCTCGTCATGGCGGGCAGGGCAGCGCCTTGCGCTTGTGAGGGTTGATTGCCGCCTCTGGGAAGCAGGAACGTGAGGGAGGAACAACCTGCCCTCCCAGGCTGGAGCTAGGAGTCTCCTGGGGTGCATGTGCCTGGGTAAGGTGCCTGGGTAAGGTAGAGGCAGGCAGAGGGAGCCAGAAGCAGCTGGAAGGCCGCAGCCCGGCGACCCCCCGGAGGAGTGCGGGCGCCTGTGCCGGCCCCTGTGCCCCGCTCCGCCTGCGCCGGGATGCTCCGCTGCCGCCTCCTTCCCAGCAGCCGGAACGCCACAGCCCCGCAGTGGCGGCGAGTCCCTGCGTTTCCCTGTCCGTGTGGTGGAACTGCCATGGCCGCAGGGGCGTCCCGCTCCCCCCCGCTCGGCTGTGCCCAGAGGGAGGAAGGGAAGGGGGGTCAGTCCGAGCCGTCCCGGCAGCACCTCGGGCGTTTCGCTACAGGGGGACGAGCGAGCGCGGCAACGGGGAGCTGAGATCCACTGCGGGGAGACAAGCCGGGCGTCTCCCAGTGGAGTTCCAACGTGGAAACCCCCGAAGGCGGATCTGGTTCGCTGCCACAAGCGGGAGGGGGGGGTGGTGGCTGCAGACATCTCCGTACAGGCGGCCTGGGACGCGCTGCCTGGGGGGGAGCGGCCACCCCCTTCATAGGCAGGAATACGGGAAGGGTGTGGAAAGATGTCGTGAATTGGAAGCAAGAAAATGTCATAAAGTCACAATTTTAAACCCAGTAAACTAAAGCTCCTTCCGTTATTCAACTTCTCACATGCCTTTTGACCCGTAATAAGTTTTGCTTCTCACCTCAGACAGGGTTCCCCGTGGTCTCTGTGCTCTCTGCTGGCTCCTGAAGCTTGTTCACACCCGGCAGCTAATTCCAAGGTTTCCCGTTCTCCCCTTTTCTTGCCCCCGTGGAGCAATAGACCCACGGGGACCCACGGGCAGGTCAGAATTCAAAAGGAACCAAACCTTTTGCTTGCGTCACTTACTGCCCTGCATTTTCTCATTTTTCTTCCTCTCCAGAACTTCTCTTCTTTATCGATTCCCGAGTCCAGCATTTCCTGGATATGCTGGAACGACAAAATTACTAAATGAAACCTAAAATTACACGTGCTATAGATGGAACGCCCAATTTACATTCCACGTCATTCCAGCAAGCTGGTTTAGCAAACCTTAATGTACAAATTAAGTCCAAAGTAGAGACAGGTGCTAACTAACCATTCGTCTATTCAACCATAGCGGATCAACGCAAAAAAATTACTAGATGTGTGCTTTTCTCTTCCCAACTCTCCTTCCAGTGCGGAACAAATGGGGACTTAAGTAAAACACTGGACTTCATCAGAGCGTTAATAATCACTCGATACGAGAACTGAAACTTTCTCCGTTTCAGCAAAAACCACCAAAGAAATCAATATGAAAGTAATTGTAGTAAAAATGAACTCTGTAGAAAATAAGTTTCCTGTGCATTTATCTGTGGTTTTGTTGTTTGTTTTCTTTTTATTATTTTTTAACTGTGTCCCCATTGTATTTTTTTCAGATCTGAATTTATCACTACATTTTTTTTTAATTTGTGGCTTAGCAGACACATGTCTTCTGACAACGTACTGTTGCCTGCATGGTGGGGAGGGGCAAAGATTTATCTGTGGCATATTAATTACAAGTAAAATAATGAAAGGGATCTTGTAATTTTTATTAAGCTCTGGAGTGGTAAAACATTACGGGTAAGGTGGTAGTCTAGGTGTGCCGCTCTCCCTACCCTCTTTGCAAATTTTCTATTGATACAGTTCAAAAATATGACTTGTGATACGCTACCATCCCTGAAGGATGTTCTTTCTAGCGAGACTGAGATTTGCTGAGATGGCTGCTCCAGTAAACCCTGGACTAGTCATTTGTTTGGGTTTTTTTTTAATTTGCTTTATAAATGTGAGAGAGACTACCGCTGCTAAATGGTTTAGATACACATTTAGAAATGCTTCATGGAAGCTCAGGTCTTGCTAGCAATATTCTCATGAAAGTAGGATTTATTTAAGAAAAAAGCAGAGATTAAATCCTTATTTTTTTAAGTGTTATGAGCTGCAGTAATTGCTTACTGTAACCCAAAGTAAAAAGTTTACGTTTGCAGAAGGTGAAGCAGTCACAGCGCCTTTGCGCTGCCGGTGGCTGGTGGAATTGTGCTGTCAGCAAACTCAGGCCAGATAGCAGCAGTTAGGCGTGAAACCAAGCTGTCATTTCTCCAGGTCTTTATTCAGCGCGTAATCACAGAAGGTCTGTTGTCAGGAGATTACGGAACTCTGTAAATGAAGCTAGAGAACATGCCAAAAAAATTGCCATCTCTACACCAACTGTTAGAGGAAGTGTAAGGTAGCTTGTCTTGCATAATTTTCAAAAAATGAAACGCACATTCTTTCTGACAATCTAAGGTTATTTAGCTGACTGGAGCAAGATCCGCTGCAAAATATGATTGGGCTACTAATTCACTAGCAGATTAATTTTGTAGGCTACATCCAGTGGAGATGGTTGATCTACCATACCGAGTTTTTGAAAGTGAACTGCATCAGGAAGCACGCGTGGCTAATGCTAAATGGCGTAGCAAAACTATGAACATTTTTCGTTTTTTAATAGGGAGATAACTAGAGCAGCCGTACCAAAGTGCGCTGCGTGGAATTGGCTCATGATGGTAATTAAGAAACTCAGCAACTAAGTGTGCAGCCATCAATCATCCTAAAGAATTAAAGAAAAATCAATTAACTATTTAATTAAAAGTCATTTGATGACCTCAGTTATTCTGTTTAAATAACATCATCATTTCACTTCCCAGTTTGGAATTCAGACCAATTATTTAATTAAAATGCCAATGAAATATTGATCTAGTGAAACCTTTACTCTAGGTGTTTTAAATATAATTATCAGATTATGTTAACGTCTACGTATCCCATGAGATAAGAACACCAAAGAGTTCTTTTGATTTTCTGAAAGATTTTTACTGCCGGTGTTATCCTTATGCTTTAATATAGAGGTGTTTTCTGGCGGAAGAGCACTCAGGCTGTTCTTCTCTGGTCCTCCTCAAATGTTTAGCTGTCATCTTGAGGGCTAATCTTCTTTTGCTCACCTACCGCCCTTCTTGTCCATTGGCTTTCACTTTCCTCTGGTGAGAAAGCGGACTGTAAGTTTCTAGTTCTTGTTAATTTTTTCTCAATGTTTTTGCTGCTGTGGTTTGTCCTTTCCTTCTATACGAGAGACATGTTGGTGCTTGGCTGAGTTCTGTCTCTTGTCTGTGGGGACTTCTGCTTTCCCAGAGTAAGATTTTGACTCTGCGAGAAGCTGCTCACGCTCATCACGCTCTTAACAGTCATCTAGACTTGTGTTTTTCGTTTAAATGCCATTTGATTAATTTTAAATAGAGTTTGGTACCATTTAAAATATTGCAGTTACTGTGGTTTTGTTTGATTGGTTTTTAATTTAAACTAAAATACTCTTTTTTTTTAACTACTTCAGGGTTTTGTAAAGCTTCCTCTTGCACTTGCATCTTCCCATATTTCTTTCGCCATGGAAAACCCTGAGCAATCTGTGCAGTTTCTGCGAGCAAATTCCAGGAACTCTTCCTTCCTCTGTATGTACGTGTTGAGATATTTGTAATAGGCCCCGCTGATCAACGCTCACGTGAGGGGAAAAAGAAGAACATTGGGAAAAAAATTCCGTGATTCCGGGTAAACTTGGGCTCAGGCTCATCGTCAAGTGTCCCTTTACAGCAGGGGAACCGTGTGGAGGTTCTGGCAGTGGTCACTGGTGGGATTTTGGGCTACGTGGACCCCGTGTAACAGTTACTGAATTACTTGGAAAAGTCCTTGGGTCAGTAATACCAATGGAGCGTCAGGCTCAGCGCCCCGTCTTCCCCCGCTCCTCTGGGAGGCGACGGCAGTCGGGAGTCTCCCGGCACACTGATTCATTTATTGTTATTGCGAAACAAGCTTGAACTGTTTTGGAAAGCTCTAAAAGCAGCGGCTGCTGTCTGTGAAGAAGGCCTAAGTAGGCTTGGTGATGAATAATTTGAGCAGTGCTATGGATTTTTTAACATGAAGTTATTCGTTAAACTGACTTTTTAGTTTAGACTGTTAAAAATGGGCAAGATGCATAATTTGGTATCTTAGTAACTGACGCATTGAAGGTCTCATTAAATATTTACTGTGAACAAATTGAAATATTACGGAATGAGACGTTGGGGACCGGAGGCCTCCATCCTGCAGTCCATGGAAGTAAGCTTCATGTCTCCTTTCTGATGTTGTGCTTGTATATAAAACACAACAGACATCACAATATACAGCCAGAGAGCTAATGATTTTTTCTAAAACAAAAGTTAACAGGAGTGTAAAGTTTAGGTGAAGAGCCAAATTATAAAGAGTCACTGTATATCCATACGCAGCGTACTCGGTGCTTGTACTACGGAATATATAAGGTATTTATGCCACGGTAGATTTGACACTTCAGGACAGTTGATATTACAATTTGATGTCCTAACTAAATCTTGCCCATAGTGTATGTAGTTTTAATGTACTAAAATATACTTGAAATGTGATTAAATTGGTTGTCATGTGCTTTGGAACATTTTACGTCTTCTTGTCTGTCAATATGTCTTCTGGATATGCTCACCCTTGAACACTTTTAAACATCTTGTTTCTCTTAAGCAATCATAGTCAGCTGTTATATGTCCATTTTTATTTCACTTGTAGACCTTTATATCGCACCCTGTCATTATGTGCCACTTCAGAATTTATTTTATAACACTCAACTGTAAGACAAGGACTGTATCTTGCAGTTTTCTGCACTAATCCAAAATGATGTACTGTGTGATTTAATAGACCAGGTCATGAGCCAGGCTTGGTTCTGCTGGCTGGAGTTTATTTATACGGCTTTAAAATGTGCATTTATCCCCTTCAGTTTTTTTTCTGCCTCTAAATGTCATGATCTTGTGATTCCACGTTTTCATGGTGACTGCAATCTTGAGTTTAAAGGTAATCACAGAATTATAGAATCGTTTTGGTTGGAAAAGACCTTTAAGATCATCAAGTCCAACCTTAAACCTCACGCTGCCCAGCCCAGCCCTACCCATGTCCCCCAGCACCACGTCTGCCCGGCTGGGAAACACCTCCAGGGATGGGGACCCCACCACTGCCCTGGGCAGCCTCTGCCAGTGCTTGGTGACCTTTTCGGGCAAGAAATTTTTCCTGATATTTAATCTAAACCTCACCACATCCTCCTCTCAGGCAGTTGCAAGGGAGCGAGAAGGTCTCCCCTCAGCCTCCTCTTCTCCCGGCGGAACAACCCCAGCTCCCTCAGGAGACTTGTGCTCCAGAGCCCTCACTGGCTCCAGTGCCCTTCCATAATCTTACTGTAAGCGTAAAAACTCCTTTTTCTTCTCTGATTCATTTAACTTTAATCTGCCCTAGTCTTGGATGCTTGAAATATGATTTTATTTTATTTTTTTCCCATCTAGACCCCGTGTCTCTTAAGTTGCTTAAAAGAAGCATCTGGCTGTGTTAAACTTGACAGTACTGTATATGATTTTTATAATGGTAGTTTGCTGGTTGTTTCTTTCTTTTTGTTTGGTTGTAGATGTCTTTTTACAGGCACTATTTTTTATGAGTTTTACTTTTTATTTCTGCTCGTTTTACGTAATTCTTGTACACTGAATTCCCGCGAAAAGTTAGAAATCAGGGTAAGTTCTCCTGCCAGAGGCATCAGCAGCGCTGAGGAGTGCAATGTACCTGTCGCTTCTGATGGCGGTGAATATCTCAAGCGGTTTCTCTGTCATCCAGACCCACAACAGCACAAACAAGCAAACGCAGCAGTAATGGCTTTTTGTCATTGGGAGAAAACAGATTTCACGTTGATGCCACGTCATAGGTCTATAGCAGAAATATTGCTGATTTACTAGTACTTTTTTCAGGCCGAGGTTTACGTACGTTTCATTAGTTCCCATAAACTAAATAGGCAAAGCTGTATTTGGGCAGACGAGCCTCGTGCCGTCCCTCCATCGGTACCAGCTGGCGCTGGAGTGACGCTGCGGGGACGCGCGGTCCTGCCTCTGCCCCACGTCCTGCCTCTGCCCCACGTCCTGCCTTGCCCCACGTCCTGCCTTGCCCCACGTCCTGCCTCTGCCCCACGTCCTGCCTTGCCCCACGTCCTGCCTCTGCCCCACGTCCTGCCTTGCCCCACGTCCTGCCTTGCCCCCTCCTCTTCTGAGGCAGTTTGTGTATTGTATTGCTCAAAATGGCACAAAATTTCATTTTTTTTTTTCCCCAGGCAAGTTTGGTAATCCCAAATGTAATTGTAAATCCTCTTTTGTCTACAACAACTAACTTAAATTTGAGTTATTTTTTCTGTTTGTAGCTCCTTGCATGTGACTGAGCACCCTTTTCTCAGTGTTTCTTGAAGTGGTAAAAGTATAGGTTCTCTTTTAAACCACGTCCAAAGACACTCTTGGTTTAAAGACTTTTAGTTTTCCATGGGTCACAATTTTGTGGCTTTTTTTTCCTCCTTCTTCAAGAAACTACAGATATATTTAGCTAAATGAAAGGTAGGGTTTTCATAAAATTGGGTGATTCTAGGAGCGAAGGATTAATAGAACAACTCTAATATGTTCTTAGGAAATAAGAATCGTTAAAATTTTAGCAATTTTCTGTACCATTTCCTCATTAACATTTTCTATCAATTCTAACGGAGTCTGCATGAAGCTGCTTTTAAGAGTTCTTGTTCTATTTTAAGCTTAAACTTTGCTATTTATGTGCATTCATATTTTTCTTCATCATCTTACTATATAAAAGAAGGGGGTTTATTTGTTACATGGTTCCTTTGTATTTGTTTTACTGCTGCTACAAACTTTGATTTTGTAAAGTATTTTAGCATATGCTCTCTGTGAGAGATATAATATTGTATGAAATTTTATTGTCCTCTTTAAGATCGTGAAGACATGCGATTAAGTGTAGTAAATTGTTTTAATGCATGGCGATGACTATTAAGGATCATACAGGAACATAAAGCAACAAGCCCGTGTATTTATAGTGGAAAGTTTGGTGATAATTATCTTTCACCCGGGGTGATGAATGTTTCAGTGTGGAAGTGGTGGCAATTTCTCCGAGATAAATCTCTCCGGTATTAGAAAGGCTAAGAGCAAACTTCCACATCAGAAGCTGTCGTCCTCCTCTCCTGGTGCGGCTGGTTGTGAAGGCAGCCAGGAAAATAAGGATTTCTTTATAACCACCTCTGAAGTTTCACGGCACGGGGGTTTTATTGGTGTTTAAATTGCCTAACAGGCCACGCTAAAGGCAGTTTATGTAGCTTCAGCCATTTGCGGGCGCCATTCGTGTAACGGAACAAGGGTGACGTGGCAAAATGAGCTGAGTCGTGGGTTGTACTTCTGTGTGTCGGGGGGGGGGGGGGAAAAAANNGGGGGGGGGGGGGGCAAAAACTTGACCTTCCCACTGTGGTTGTCCTTGAAGTGCGCGTGAATTCTCTAAATCTGACGCTTCATGATATACTTTTTGTATCATCCCTCCGGTAAGGTAGCACACATCGTACTTTGCATGAAAACTTGGTCGCGTTTAAAGAATATTCAGTGTAAGTCAAACTTTCCTGGATGAAATGGTGACCTTGAAAACTTCCAGAACCAGTAGAGCTTTGTTACACAAAGGCCAGCGCTTCTGCCATTAATCATAATAGACTGTGCCTCCAGCTATTGTTGGCTTTTCAAAGTGAATTATTAAAGATAGAGGAACATGAGGAGTATTTATTGCAGATCATTTTATCAAGCCAAAAGGGCAGGAGTCATTTTGTATGGACTAGAGAAAAAGGGATGTTTTTCCTGTCTGCATTTACAGTAGGCCTGGAACTTTTGCTTTTAGACGGCGTCAGCTTAAAATCAATGTACTATTTCAGGAACAGGGATTTGATAAGCCGGCTGCCAATATTAGTGTCTTTATTGCCAGAGGGATTGTCAGGGTCCCCGTTCAGCGCGTGGGAGCTGTGTCCTCGCAACGCTCCCTGCGTATTGACGCCGCTATTCTATTGCTGGGTATTTTTGGGAGCATACAGGATGTCATCACAGACTCCTAGGGGCTCTCTGTTAGATAAAGAAACAGATACTTGACTGCCTTTTTATCTTAATTAAATCCTCATTGATGGAACGATGTACCGATTTATAGCTCACAGACATGCCAGGAACTCGGGGGCTTAGGCTCAAATGACAATACTAAAAATACTGTTTTAAAACCAAGTGAAAATTGAATAGTGATATTACTTTCCCAAAAAGCTCATCGTTCTCTTTCTGTTGGGTTTAATTAGTTGAGCCAAGGCCAGAGGAAAAAAAAGCAGAAGGAAAAGAAAAAGTGTAATCAGCAGTCGTAAGAAATACATCATTTACGTGGCAGGTAAATACAGAGCGTGAAGGACGTCTGGGACGGGTCAAAGTGTGGCCCCTGGATGACATGTCGCCTGCCCCGGTGGCTGAGCAGGGGGATGGGATTCTCCCGGGGAAGGAATGTGTGGGAATGCTGGCTGCTGTACAAAGGTGCACCAGTTAGCAGTTTCCAGTACAGTTCCAGAATTCCATTTGCTGGAAATTCCAAATTGGTGCATCCAGTGGCCATGGCTCTTGGAAAGGGAGCGTTGCCATGCAAGGCTGGCTGGACGCGTTTCCCCCGAAACGAGAGCTTGGTTTTCTATTTCTATATTTCTATATTTCTATATTTCTATATTTCTATATTTCTATATTATTTCTATATTTCTATATTTCTATTATTTTTGCCATCTGATCTTAATTCTTGGTTGGTTGGATGCCATCAGTTCTGCAGTTAGATGGCATTTTTGTTAGTCAGTGCTTGTTACCAGGTTATGGATGCAGATGTTCCCCCCAAAAATATGTACGATGCACTTGTGAGTGTCGAATGAGAAGAGATTTAAACTTACGGTATGTGCTAAATGCAATTGGGCAAGTGCTCGGGGGCGATGTGCATACGAGGGTACACCAACCTCGGGCCGTGCGGGGAAGATGTGACCAAGGTCTGCTCTTGTAACGTGGCAAAGGAAGTTCAGAGGATTTTTGTGCCACAATTACCAGCTCTATTCGGTCGTCTGAACTTGGGGCTCGGGCGTGTGTGGGTCCCAGAGCTCTGCTGTGCGTGGTGGCACACGCCGCCAGCTCCCTTCTCCGAAGCATCTTGGCTCCCAGCGCTTGGCCGCCTGGGGACTTTCTTTTCACTTGGGCAGTGTGAAACCGAAGCTCGTTTCTCCGGATGCTGCTACTATGGTATTTCAGGGAAAGCAAATATTTTTTTTTCCCTGGAACAAGTGGAAATACTATTTTTCTTTCTTTTCAAGGTGATGATTTATACATAAGGTGCTGTAAACAGACACTTACATTGGATATAATAACTTGCAGATTTTTTTTAATATGAAAACCCGATTAAGCATTGGCCAGATGAGCTGCTAAACCCTCTTATGGATACACATGGTTTAAATTATTTCATGTTCTGAGAAGAAAAATCAGGAAATAAATTTATTTGGACCTAGAAAGAGGAGCAAAATGAGACATTGAATACAGACATTGAGAGGAGATGGGACTGATTTTATCCGTCTCTAGGATTTTAAGCTGGCTGCCAGCAATTGTTCGATATTCTGGCTTTTGCAGTTGTTGCAGGCTTCCTGTGAACCCTGTTATTTAATGAGGACAGTACACAGCGCTGGATGAAAAATGAGAATGCTGTTTTTCTGAGAGAAAAAACAAAGGGGCATTAGTGACCCTTCGTTTCTCACGCAGCATTGGCTACGGAGCCCCTCTTCCGAAGGGGTCCGAGCCCCCAGAGTCACTGCTTCATTACTGCGCTTGCAGCAGCGTGCAGCCTAGCCCGGCCCTTCATTAGACTCTTTTTCTCGCCGTCTGACCATGCATCTTCCAGCAGTTGAAGGCCGTTTCTTCTTGACCCGTTCATCAAAGAGACGCTCCTGCTTTACGTATTTTAAAATTGCTGTCGAGTTGTAGCCCAGCTCTTATTTGTATATGAGAGGTTAGTCTGGAGAGGAGACTAAATTAATGAGGAAGTTATCCAGAGTAACGGCCAGTAGCACGAAGCCGGTGGCGATGACTGGAGACGCTGTTTTGCAGCCTCCTCTCGGCCTCTCGGTGGCCGGGTCTGGGGTCTCTCTGATCCATCAGGGTTTTCCGGGGTGCTTGCGGGCGCGCGGGCGTCACGCCAGCCGCTGTCGGCGTTTGAGGTTGGCGGAGGTGAATGTGGAGGGTGTGAGCGGCGGGGCCAGCCCGGGGACGGGGACGGGGACGGGCGCTGGACGCGGTTCGTGCCTTGCCGTGCGCCTGGGACGGGGAGTCTGGGCTGCGGGAAGCGTCCGGCTGGTAAAGCACGGCCCCGGCCGCAGGGAATTGCGGGGAGGGGGGCGGAATGCAGCGCCCCTCCCGGTGTTTAACTCCCCTCTGCAGGTGGGTGGCGCGTTGAGGTGCGTAACCCAGGCAGGCTCGGCTCTTCATCTCTATATCCTTAAAATTTGGGGAGAAGTCTTCTATTTCCTAGAGCCACAGAACAGTTTGGGTTGGAAGGAACCTTCAAGCCTCCCCAGTGCCACCCCTGCCCTGGGCAGGGACACCTCCCACCGCACCAGGCTGCTCCCAGCCCCGGCCAACCTGGCCTTGAACCTCCAGGGATGGGGCAGCCACAGCTGCTCGGGGCATCCCGGACCAGGGGCTCCCCACCCTCACAGGGGAGAATTTCCAAACCTCTTTGCTGGCTGGAGGACAGCCAGCGTGTTGTGCGGTGAGAATTCAAACTTCCTGAGAATTCTGCTCACCATAAACGGGAAAACCAAAAGACAGATAAAGTTGAGACTGGACTTTAAAGTAACAAGTCCCCTCCTATCGTTGTGTTCTGTGGTGGATTTTAATTTTGAAGAATTGTAGCATATTCTTAGGACTAATCTTAATGACTTTGTGTCGCTGTTAGGAGCTATGAAAAAAAAGCTGCCTTAGAATGCTCTCTCAGCAGAGAATTTCATTATAAATAAAAATATGGACTAGTTTTAGATAAGTATATATATCAATATTAACAGGCATTTAAAATCTCCACTGTAGCATGTTTCATAAACTTCTTTCGGCCAAAGAAGGAAGAATGTCAGCCACTAATAATGCTTTTGAAGCAAAGTAATACAGAAAATAGAGTATAGTACTCCCAGAAGATGAAGGTGTGAATTTTCCCATACATCATCTTAATGGCAACATTTCCTCCAAAATGACACGGGGCACTCCTTTCATATTTCATGACTTCTATTTGCCCAGCTTCAAAATGCCAAATGTGCCAGTGAACAGCACTTTAATATTCATGGGTTTCTGGGATGGCTTTGACAGTTGTCAGCTAGAAAAATGGCTTAATTAGAAGGAATCTGACTTGTGATTTCTTCTTCATACTCAGCCACATACACAAACATGCAACACGGGTCTCCACATTTTTCTTCTACAGAAAGTATAATTCATGAATGAGAGTATTCTTTTCCCTTTGCGCTTGGCTGTGTTGATTTAAAAATGCATTTTCATTTATTAAAATTACTAGAATAGTACCTTAATGGAAAATATGCTCGAATCCAGGGGGGAAAAAAACATCCTGATCAGCACTGAAACTAATGACTTAAAATTGCAAATATGATTAAAATAGCATGAATCTTAATTTATGTTATTAACGAGACAAATATAAAACTAGAATACAGGCAGCTGTTTTCCAGACAGCTGATGTATTTGTGTAAGAAATCGATTTTTGAAGAGGCTGGAGAGGAAGTCAGGCTGTTTTGAACCAACAAAGGTTCAGGTGGGGCTCGTGTTCGTACTGAATTATTAACAGCAGGAGGGGATAAGCTAACAAAGGCTTTGGAAAGTAATTGGACTAGTCCGTCAGGAAAATCAAAGGCAGCAGCAGAACGTGTTGTTCTGGAAGGAGGGAACAGAGTGGAATATACGAATTATCCTAGTGGGTGAAGCCCTGCGCGGTTTGGGGTTTTTGTAACTTCTCATGCGCTTTAGGGAAGAAAGAGCCTGGACGAGCGGGAATAATGTCAGCTCCCTCCCCTTCATCCAGTGCTCCTGGCGGACGAGGTGGTGATGGGGACACAAGCCTGTGTTGTAACCAAAGTGCGTTGTCCGGGTCCCACCGAAGGGCCTTGTTATAAATTAGAGATGAAGAAGTGGGACGCTGAGAAGCTAAGCATCTTCAAGGGGAACGTGAAACGATCAGGCACTTTTAAGTGAGAATGAATGTAGTTTGTACCTGACAGTCTAAAACCCAGGCAGTCTGCTCCGGGGTTCTGGCACACAGCATTTCACAAGCATCCCCAGTTTCCTGGGGGCATAGGCAGAACGACAAGACTGTGGGGTCTCACGCGCAGCTTTGCTTAGGAGCGACACATCCAGAAGGGAACGAGTCCGGTCTCCCATCACTTCAACTTCACTGTCTTCCCATGAAGCCAAAAACTCCGTATTTGAATTCTGAAAGTGGTTTGTTGCGATTGGAGCTCTGGTTCCATCAAAACTTAAAGCAAATTGAAAAAGCTTTTTTTTTTTTTTACAATTAGATTGTAATTTCATTTTAATTAAGATGTTAGATGAAAACATGAACAGGATTTAGATCTTTATCACTAGAATTTCACGAGTTCCGCTGTGCTTCCAGCTCAAAGCAAGAGCTAACTACTTCAAGCTGTCGCAACTAATGGAATTTCTTCTCTGTATCTGAACCACAAGTTAGGGAGATTTGTCAGTTTCAAGTCTCAACAAGAACTAAAATCCCAGGGCCAAGTGCAGATTTTGTGATCCGGATTGCATTAAAAATAATTAAGTATATACATTTAAAAGTTGTTTGCAACCTCGGTTGTGACCCCGTTTCACCGGTAGCTGTGACAGCGTGCGGTGGTGCGGCAGAGGTGCTTTTTCCTCTGTGTTTGCTTCAGTCCTTGGTCTGGTCCTCATGGCACTGGGGGTAGACGTCTTGAAGAGTTGTGTGACGTGGCGCTGTACGCTGCCCGCAAACTGCAAAACTGTTACCCGTTCTCAACCAAAAATATTTTCCCCGCCAAATTCCCAATGGAATGTCTGTTGTTACACCGTCCTGGGGGTTCGGTAGCAGATCCCACGTTCATCTGGATCCCGAGCGGCGTTGGAGCCCACGGAGCTGCAGGAGTGGTCACAGGAGTGGTCACACGAGTGGTCACGGGCCAAGGGAGTCGCTCCCCAGAGCCAGCCGCTGCCAGAGCCAGGTCGGAGCAATGAACCCGCCTTTTCTTGAATCCATCCGTAGCCAGGGGAGCGCTTAACCGCTTCCTGGAAATGCACGCCCGACTTGTGAGCCGTCCACGAAGAGGTACGGCATCTGCGTCGTCCTGGATTCTCCACGCGAGGGTCAGACTTGCTGGGGCGGAGGATCGATCCCGAACTGCCTCTTCACTTGCAAACTCTGCAGGAGCATCCCGTCCTCCGGTAGATCGGCCGGGAGGTCTGTCGCTGCGCGCACCCATCTGCCCTCCCGGCCATTCAGGCTTGTCTCAGTTACTTCACAGGAGTTTATTTGGATTCTAGTTAGGCTGGGATTCTAATACATGTTTTTGTAGCTTCTAAAAATGGTTTGTGTTTTTTTAAATTATTCCCTGCAAAAATAACTGTCTGGAGAAAGACAGTTGACTCCTGGCAGACGTCTATTTTACCACAGGACAGCCTGTACTGAATGTATTCGCTGTGGTCAGTGCCCCACACAGGTAAACCTTGAGAGAGGAGAGGAGCAGTGGGGAATTAATTGTTTTTATTAAGAAATGAGCATGAAGATTCATAAATAGCAACGAGAGTAGCCACGAAATGTTACTATACTGGCTGACCATTTCCATTCATCAATAATTGTTATTTCTGGAATTAAATACTGATTACTGATCCTCTAAACACTTCTGTGCACGTGTATATAAATTCCAATGAACTTCTCTTAACTTCAAGAAGAGTTCTCATAAAATTATATATGCATAAGCTTTGCAGAAGTGGCATTTCAGATTATTCATATTCTAGATGGAAACCAGAGAATTGACTCCCACCTGGCATTAGCTGAAATAAAGCCATAGCTTGCACTGACAGTGAAGTGATTTATATCAGCTGATTTTGGTCCTTAGGAGTTTCTGAATTTGATGATTATCCAAATTTGCATTCAGTCAGTGGGTGTTAGCAGTAGTCAAGATGCAGTTTGCGACACGGAGATGGGAAGTCAAGGAGATGACAAGGTAGTGGGGTGGCCGCACCTCTCCTGAGGTGCCACGTGCGCCGGCGTTTCCCTGCCTTGCTCACGTAGCACAGCATCGCGTTGCGTAAGTAATACATTATGGTCCAGAGTAATATATTAAAATTCCCAAAACCCTGCAATTCTGTAGTTACTGTTGTCTGGTGTGAGATGATCAAGACATTTTTCAGTGCCATGGCACTTTTAAATAAGGAATACTAATCAGACTCTTTCATCATCTGGATGAGGAATAGGTCGCTGGGGAATATAGCAATCTCGGGTGACATACCATTATACAGCAGGGACATCTCTGAGAAATTCTTTGACGTGGCAGTATTTCTCAACAAGATTTGCCTGGAGCTGAAGTCAAATTTATTGTAATCCTGCGCAGCTAGTAAATCTGCCGTCAGCCTGTCACTTCCATCAGTAAAGCTGCCTTTTCCCAGATGTCAGTCCCTAAATCCTTTATTGTACTTATTGATTGAGTCACAGGTTATTTCACCTCTGGCCTTCAGTTGCTGATAAAGGAACAGAAAGAATTTATTTCTTCCTCAAAAAAGGAGGCTACATTAAAATTGTGGATAACATATGATGAAAAAATCCGCATACTGTTCACACATGTCGTCCTTGATGTAATTCATCGTATTTGCTTCTCATGTGAATCAAGTTTAGCAAAGTGTGGGTATTTTTCATGAATTTAGAATTGATTTTTTTAAAAAAGAAATAGCGGACTTTGGTGGAAACTCTTGAACTTTAAGTTATTACCTGGCACGTTCCGTTTCGAGCACGCAGGACTCGCTGCACGTTCAGCAAACAGCAGGGAGGGAGCGGAGGGAAGGTCGGGCTTCTTGTTCTGCTGTGACGTGTACGCTGAGACGACATGCAAGTAGTGTGAAATACCCTGGGATTTTGCTCGTTTTCAGGTAACTTTAAACTAATTTCCCTGTATCCAGAATCAGTTACACCAGCCCTGAGTGGAGGGGAAGAGAAGGCAGGAGCGTGAGAGAGCTCTCCGCTCCCAGCAGCGGCTCCCAACAGGAACGTGTCCCACGGGACGCTGTAACTCCCCATCAGGCACCGCTTGGCCTCGTGGTGCTGCATCACAGACACCCCCAGGCTTCGTAAGGGGGTATTTTGAACAGATCCTACATTTTAGCTTGTTTTCCAGTGAAGTGCAACCCACGAAAGGAGGGGTTTTAATTTTTTCCATGACAGGCGGTTAAGTTCGTGTGTTGAGAGATGTACTAGGGTCATTCTCGTGGTGTTTCATACAACTGACAATATGTTATGGTACTCATTTTAGTAATAATAAAACAATAAAACACGCTGCTAACATGAAAAATTAGGACTATGTACCATAGGTGGGTCTTTTTAATCTTCCATATTATTAAGCAAAAAAATGTGTTCAAATGTATTAATTTGAATATTAGCAAGCAGTGATAGATAATTAGTCATGCTAGTGAACAGAGGAGTAACATCCCAGTGAGACAGGTCATCAGGTACAGTCTTCGCTGGTGGCAGTTTTTGACCTTTTGTATAACGATGAGATTGGTAAAACTGAATGGATGTGAGAGTGCAAATTCAGAAGAAACAATTGCAGTTTGCATGGTTTCTCTCTGTGTTCCTTGGCAGCATCCGGAAGGGTTCTCGGAAAGTATCTAAACTGTTATTAGCTCTGAAGTCAACGAGGAGGAGAGGATGGACCTTGGGAAGTGAGTAAAGGTGTAAATTGAAGCCAACCCCTTTTAGCCTGAGATCTGCTAAATTTAACGTTGACAAACTCAGCAGAATGGCATGAAAATTCAGTTTATGATGTTTGAGAGGGTGGTGCTAAACACTCAACAGAGAACTTTGAATGCTAAATTTGGGGTTTAGATAATAATAAAGACAATCCTGTAGACAGCATGCTTCACTGAGGTGGTGATTTCCCCTCGTGTGAAATACACGCCTGTCCTCTGTTAGAGCCATGTGGAACCGGTTAGTGTGTGCTGCGAGTCAGCGGAGTACGGTGCCGTTTCCGCCCGTTGCTGGGGTTCCTCAGCCTGGACGGGCCCCTCAGAGCCTCATCTCTGGGCTCTCACTCCAGCAGCTCCGCAGTCCTGCCCTCCGGTCCCCACCGCACCGGCCGCCCGTGTCCTGCTTCCGTCCCCAGCCGCCGCTCGCCCTGCGTCCCGTGGGGCTCTTACGCGCCCGCCGATGGCTGGGGGTCGATCACCCAAAACACGCTGCCACTTCTCCCCTCTTTTCTAACCCCGGTCCCCAAACACTTGCATTGGTCTTTCCCAGCTACTTCAGACCTTCCGCAAACTCTTGGGCCATCCCTGCTCCCACAGCGGATGTATCGTCCCTGCGGCAAGGACACTCCCCGTCACCTCCGCGCACAAACGTTTTCATGTGGCTGGGACCAAGTTAAATTCATAGCAGTCAGCAAGTAGAAAATAGAAAAAAAAGAATGAAATCCAATAGGCCGTTACCTTACAGCATCTCTTCTGTCTTACCGGACCCGCATGACTATTTTTTTTATTCCTTCAGTATGAAAACATTTCTGGTACATTCTGACTTCGTTTCTTTCCTTCAAGTAGTATTCTAACATGGCAGATAGTTTAATAATAAAGGATAATAATAATAAAGGATACTAGTAAGGCCTCAAGTCCACCTGTGCCTGCCTACCTGCCTCACCGTTTGTAGCCTGTATTTCCAGTTAATTCAGCGAGACTTTTCATGGTTATTCAGTGGCTGTACTTGTTAGCAGGGCAAAAGTTAAACAATTAAGCAATAAACAAAGAGATCTGCGAGGAAGAGATTAGGAGTAGAAGTGTAATTTAGAAATTCATCGTAAAGGCCGGATCCTGTCTTTATGCTGGAGATTTAAATGGAAAGGTCAATACTTTAATATTCTCTTTTGCTCATCAAATGTGCTATTAAATGTCAGGGCCTTTCCAAGGTGCATACTGAATTCCGCACCGCTGCCGTCCTCTCCTCCGCCCTGTCCCGCGGGTCCCCTCCGTCACTGACCCCCCCGGCTGCCCCGCGTCCCCGGCCGCCCCGTCCCCGCGTCCTGCGGAAGGGGCTGGCCGGGACCCGGGGGAGGCCAAACTGTTTTGTTGGAAACAGCCAGGTCTGCCCACTTCGCTCACGACCTTCTAGAGGGTAGAAGTATGTTGAACAGCTGTGGTGGCCCAAAACTTTGATTTAAATTGAAATTCGGTAGACTTTTATTGTCTCAGCAATAGGAAGCTGCACGTCGCTGGCTAAATAACAGATGTGTCACAAAGATGTATTGGTGGAGTGTTACTTAGCTTTTTTTTCTTGCACTGTAACCTGGATAAGAAACTTCAAATCTCAAAATGTTGTCTAGGAAAGTAGCTGAGGTGGAGACTGAATTGCTGAATGGATTACATTCTGATTTCACAAGAATAAATTGATAGAAATATTTGGCTTTGCCGTTTACAGATTTTAGCACAATGGTTTTTAACCAAAAAGAAAATTAAATTTTTCATTAATTTGTAAATTCCTCAGTAAAAGAAGTTCTGTAGAGTCTGACCCTTCTTTTCAGAAAACGGAAGCCTTTTGAGCGATGACACCGACGTTCCGTGAGTGAAGCCATTCACCTCCCTTGGCTGCTCCGGGGCTGGAACCGCGCGGATCCGCCTCGGCCCCACCGCCATCCCTGCCTGCACCCGCCAGCACCGTGTCCGCGTCCGCGTCCGCGTCCCCGGGCACTGGGCATGGCCCGCGCCCCCTTCGCTCGCCCCCAGGGCTTCGCTCGCCCCCAGGGCTCCTCTCCTGGCCCGCCCGCCGCTCCCGCTCTTCCACATTGCTGCCTTCGGAGCCCCCGAACCCGGCTCCTGACGGGGCCGCGGCGCAGCCCCCGCTGCCCCCCCAGCAGGGGGTGCCGGTGTCCCGGCCCCTCTCTGGCACCGGGGCTGGGTGGTGGGGATGTGGGGACGTGGGGACGCCGTCCTCGGGCGAGCGGGGCCGGGCAGGGAGCGCAGCCGCAGCCGGCGCAGAGTGGTGACAGCCTCCCGGCGGAGCGGGCAGCTGCGGGGCACCCCAAGTGCCTTTCAGGTCTGCCTACAGAAATCTTATTTATCGGCGCCGGGCTGAGTTTGTGGCGCGTGTACGGGGTGCGGCGGTAGCATAATTGCATATAAAAACAAACACTAACCTCACATCAGTGCCGCAGCTGGATGTAAAACACTTGGTTGTTTCAGAGCCGTGAGTTTATGAAGCCTGTCAAGTGATTCTGCCTTTCTCAGGCGTAAAGCCCTGAAGAATACAATAGGATTACTTTATCTGAAACTCTTAAAACTACGTGCCGCATATGATATTTTAAAATAAATAAACAGAACCCAGCACAGCAACGTGGGTGTTTGTCTGCTCAACTACAGGGATGGAGCCTCGCCAGGAGTTTTTCCTTGCTGGAAACCTTCTCACTCTCTACAGCTCCCTGAAAGGAGGTTATAGCCAGGGGGGTCAGTCTCTTCTCCCAAGGAACAAGCCACAGGACAAGAGGAAATGGCCTCAAGTTGTGCCAGGGCAGGTTTAGGTTGGATATTGGGAAAAACTTCTTTACCCAAAGGGTTCTCAGGCATTGGCACAGGCTGCCCAGGGAGGTGGTGGAATCGCCGTCCCTGGAGGGATTTAAAAGCCGGGCAGACGTGGTGCTGAGGGACATGGGTTAGGGGTGGGTTTGGCAGAGGTTTGGTCTGGAAGGTCTCTTCCAACCCAAGTGATTCTGTGATTCTGCAAAGAGCATCTGACAGAATTGTCCCGTTGGCACTGAGAGGGTGGTTGGGGCCATAAGAGTTCCTGGTGTATCCATTTACAATTGTGCGCCACCTACTATGAATTCTTGGTCAATTAGAGAAAGTCAAATGTCATACTAATTCGAAACGTAGTAGATTGGAAGGATAGAGAGAAATAGAATATTGACAGATACTGCTGCTCCTTTTTCTTCTCTTTTTCCAAAGTGGAATAGTGTATCTTGGAGTGGTTTAGAGGAAACACTGAGGTCACAGATAATTCTGTTCCATTACATAGAACTTTAGTCATTAACCTCAAATGAGAATCAGGTAAATCTCTTGAATATTTTCAAAAGATTTCTGAAGTATCCTTAGTACCTTAAATCTGTCATAATACAGAGTTATTTGTTCTCACTCACAACTATCTGTGGCCTGCCCAGCTGATTTTAACTGTTTGATGTCTGTATTTTGTGTTCGTTGTATAAACCGTTTGTAACCACAGGGCATAACCCGCTGCCGCCGCTGGAAAGGGAGGTAGGACCCGGGGCTCGTGCGTTAGCACCCTGCGGGTGACGCTGGGCTCTCGGGACTCTCCTCAGCCTCCTGCTCCCTGCCGGGATCGAGCTCAGCGTTCCAGGCAGCCTCCCGGGACACAGCTCGCGGGGGGCGGCAGCGGCTGGGGCAGGCGCTGGGCAGGGTCCCGCGCAGTCTGCGAATAGCCACGCACCCAGGTGCTGCTTTTGGGCAGGGGGTGCTTAAGCAACTCCTCTAGAGATTAAACGCTCAGGTTAAACATTCGGCAGGTTCTTCATTGTCTCCGGAATTTTTGATTGGAGCCGTGCTGCCCGGCGCAACATGGGAAAGCAGTGGAGAATTGGCTGGACGGTTGTGAATTATTAGTTCGAGAGAGTTTTCTGCTGTCTGAAGCGAACACCGCTCACAGCTAGGAAGCAGCTCGGCATGATAAGTGTAAGTGTGAAATGAATATGAAAAGATTAATGAAAATACTGGAAAAATTTTGGAGCAGCGTTGAGTTTAAATTTGTTCTGGGTACAAAATACGTAATTGTAAGTACTATAATCTTTTTTTCCTATAATTATGTTCTAAAAATTAGAGGATAATTACTGCTAAGGAGCATTCCCTTGTATTCATTTCTTCCTACATGCTTTTTACAGCGTTCTCAAGTCGTTACACTCAGGGAAGTACCACATTTACAACACGTTAATCCTTCGTATTCTAACCTTCCTGTGTTTTTTGTGACTGAAAACAAGGAAGGACATTTCTTCCTGCTTTTAAAGCCCCAAGCAGGGCTTGCATTGCGTGTTCTCTCTGGAGCGTCGCCTTCTGTTGGGGTCTGGACGTCCGGGTCTGTGTCGGTGAGGACTTGTCAGAGCTGCGAAGGGCGGGCAGGTCCCCCGAGCCCTCCTCGTCCCGTGAGGGACAAAGCTCCGGTCCATTCTCCACTGAACTTCCAAAGTGCAGTCTCCTTCTGCCCGAGCCGTGGTCTGGATCTGAACGCTTGGCCAGTTCTAAAAGAGAGAGTTATCAATCGTGACTCGGTTTTCTCTGAAGACTCATAATGAGACGTCGGAAATTCAGACGCAGATCCCCTGGAGCGCTAGATGCTTCACTGCTGCTGCTATCAGTAGCTACTCCGCTTGAAAATGTTCCAGGCATTAAATATCTTAAATACTACAAGGTCTAAACCAATTTGGAAATACTTTTAAATTGCACGAATTATTTAATGTGTAACTCGGAATTAGGTTATATTGTATTACTGTAGTATAATTAGTACAAAGGAGTTAGTAAAGATGACGTCTAAATAGAAGAAAAATAGGTAAGCAGACAGGTTAAAACATCAAGAGTAAAAACATGTGTGCTTGTTGCTGATCACAAGAGACCCACGTATTAGAAGAATATCATCTTTTGAATTCAGAAACTTATGTGCTTTATTTACTTCCTACATTGCATGATAGTTTAGCGATTTATATTCCTACACCATTTGTCAGTACTCTTGTAAATAATTGCCACTGATGGCCAGCCTTTTTTTTTAAAGTTAGAACAGAGCTGGAATTTATGCTCTGCTCTGTTCCTATTTCCTGGGCATGTCTGACAGCGGAGCTATTTGCTTGACCGTAAGATTTAGAAGTCTGAGGAAGAAAAAGGACAATTCATCTTTCAGCCCCACATTAAAGTCACTCCGACATGCCGGTGTAGCGCTCCGCACCTCACTAAGTGAGTGTCGAGTGGAGGCCCTGACACCTGACGCTACCAAGAGTAAAATATTCATGCGTGTTATAAATACAGGATGTAAGAAATAGTGCTCTCTGCCCACATTCATTGCTCAGAGTTAAGGCCAATATATTAATCATGTCTTTGGTATCCCCCTCTGTACTTCCATGCACTTTCCCAGAACCAGAGAAACGCGGCTTTTGAGCAAGTGTTCATCTTCCATTGCTTTGAATGCTGGTCGTTGGAAAAAGAAGGCAGAAAATCTCCATTTAAAATTTCCAGTACTCATGCTTTATGCAGTCCTCTTCAAAAAATAGTCTTTCAAAAGAAGGAGAAAGAAAGGGAATCCAAAATCAAGTTTATGATATTCTTTATTGTAATAGAGTGATTATTACAATTGCTTTTCTTTCTTACTTTCTGTGCTTTGGCAAATCAGAAACTATTGTCTCTCTTTAAAATCTCTCTAAATAATTTAAAATCTCACACTCTGTAATGATTAGGTGGAGCCAGTCAGTACATCTTAGAATCACACCATGGTTAGAGTTGGAAGGGACCTTGACACCCACCCAGTGCCACCCCTGCCCTGGGCAGGGA
>VZTS01023939.1:0-12613 GCA_013400795.1 Pluvianellus socialis
TGTTATGTTATGTTATGTTATGTTATGTTATGCTATGTTGGTATGTTATATTCATTATACTATATTTATTATATTATATTCACTTTCAGCCCAAATACATTATGAAAATATAACGTTGAGCCTGCTGTTCCTTGTAGGATTTCCTACCCTAAACAGTGTTCATTGGTGTTAATGAACTATAAAGAGAAGGTCCTTAGAAGATCTGACACATGACATTTAAAATTACAGATTTTAATTTTTACAGTCCAGTAATAGACAAGACTTGCAAGAGGTCTTGACTCTTCCATTACAGCACATGGAGACTGGGCAGAATATCACACAGCAGCAGAAATGGCCCTACTGCCAACGTTCAAGCCACTGAAGCCGTTCTCACCGGTCTGGTGGTTCTCCTGACCCTATTGACTGTGATGGGAGTCTAGCCGCCACTGGGTCTGTAGTCACCTAAATTAAGTCAGAGGAACTGAATGCCCCCAAATTTGTTGCATGCAGTTTATCTTGTGGAAGATGTGTTATATGTACTTCGCAGGTCACATAATATTTGGTACTGAAAAATTTCTTCTTGTCTCAGCCCCTTTCTTCAGTTCTGCCTGAAGTTGACCAAATGCTTATTATTCCCTCGAGTGGCACCTCTTGGCAATGTAACCTTTTACGGTTATGTCTGGGAACAAAGTGCACACCGTGGAAGTGAGGAACAGGAAACACCGTTATTTCTCAACACGGCAGGAGTTAGTGGGTAGCTGGCCACCAACTGTTGAGGTTTCTCTACAACTCGAAAGATGGAATTTCTTGTTGATGCTTTTTCAGGCTTTGACCTTCACCTTGACAAAAATTCTCGCCTCATTATACAGGGTACAGCGTCAACAGGGCGCTGGAAACCAGTTTGCTGCAGAACTGGCTGTGGAGCAGTCGCTGATGTGTGTGCAAAGGCAGAGTGATTGTGCCTCCAGGGCTTTACTCCCACACACAGCGAGCAAGGCAGGGGTGCTGTAGAGGAGGTTCACAGCCAAGCTGGGGCAAGAGAAATATGGAACAGGTTGGAAATAGAGTGAAATGGAGGCGTTGCTCATCAAAATACCCTGAGGGCATCCCAAATTCCAAGTGCAGACAGAGAACCAGTGCCATGACAGTGCACACTGCAATCTTCAGCAGTCAGACGTGCTGGGAAAAGGGGCAAATGCACCATTTCCCAGGGCTACATTAATAAACTCTTGACTTGCCACATGCTGTGTCTCTGTCTCTGCTTTTTATTCATATTTATGTTCTGATGTACATGTGCAACAGTGGCAATACATTTATTCAGGTATCTAACATATCAACCCTTCTACTCTGCTCTGGTGAGACCCCACCCTCAGTACTGCATCCAGATCTGGGACCCCCAACATTAGAAGGACATAGACCTGTTGGAGCAGGTCCAGAGGAGGCCACAAAGACGATCAGAAGGTTAGAGCACCTCTGCTAAAAGGACAGGATGAGAGAGTTGGGGTTGTTTAGCCTGGAGAAAAAAGGCTCTGAGGAGACCTTATAGCAACCTTCCAGTATCTGAAAGGGGCTCCAGAAAAGATGGGGAGGGACTCTTGATCAGAGTGGAACCATAGGACAAGGGGTAATGGTTTTAAACTGAGGTTTTAATTTTCTGCCTTACTCAAAAAGCAGACTCATAGTTATCATCAAGAGGTACAACACAGAGATAGTTACTCTGCTCAGCACTCGTGAGGCCACAACAGGAGTACTGTGTCCAGTTCTGGGATCCCCAGTGCAAAAAAGACATGGACACACAGGAAAGAGTCCAACGAAGGGCCCCCAAGATGATGAAGGGACTGGAGCATCTCTGCTATGAGGAAAGACTGAGACCTTGGACTGTTTTGCCTGGAGAAGAGAAGGCTCAGGAGGGATCTCATCGATATATATAAAAACCTGAAGGGAGAGTGCAAAGAGGGCAGAGCCAGGCTTATTTTTCAGTGGTGCCCAGTGCCAGGACCAGAGGCCATGGACATGCACTGAAACAAGGAGGTTCCCTCTGAACACCAGAAAACACATTTTTACTATGAGGGTGACCGAGCAGTGGCACAGGTTGCTCAGGGAGACTGTGGAGTCTCCATCCTTGGAGATATTTTAAAGCCATCTGGACACGGTCCTCAGCAACCACCTCTGGGTGGCCACTTTGAGTAGGGGGATAGGACCAGATGACCTCCAGAGGTCCCCTCCAGCCTCCAGTCTGTGATTCTGTGAAACTACATGTCTTTATTGAAGCTAGGAAAAACAGCCTCTGCCTAAACAGTACCAGGCTCATGACAGGACATCTCCAGCCCATGAGCACCCAGCAGGAATGTCACGTCCACTCCTGTTGTCATACCAGCTGGTGATGGCAGAAGCAGGGAAGGGAAAGAACATCAGGACATGGTTCCAGGAGCAAGAAGAGAGGAAGAGGTTCTGCTTGGAAAGTCCAGGGATTCATCATCATTTCCTGAATCAAAAAAAGAACAATATGTGGTCACTGATGTTTTTTTCTTATGTTCCTTCTTTGTCTTCCTCCAGTATCTCTGTCACTTCTCCTATTCTAAGGACCTGTGGAGAATTGCTGGACAACCCCTCCTCAGATAGACTCCAGTCCTTATCGCAGATGACTTCGACCTGTGCACAGGTCCATAATGGTTGCAGCCTTGAACCCAAGGCTCCTCAGAAACCTCAAGGAGATGATTCTGTGCCCCATGCCACACAAAAATCAAATTTTGCTTTCCAACAACATGGGAAAGTTTCAATGAAAGCCCCCAGTCCGGCCTCATGGGGCTGAGGGGGACTGGTAAGCTGCTGGCTGAATTTGGGCTTCTTCAGCCCCACACAGGGCAGGTCCAATCAGCTTTACCAAGGGACTTCAACCCTCCATCCCTGGCCTCTGCCTCTCAACATGAATGCAGAAGGGTGTTATCCAGCAGTGTGGATGTAAAGAGAACAGCAGATCTATTTTGGGCAAGAAGGCAGAGGGCCGATTCCTGAACGCCTGACTTCATAACTTACCTTTTGCAACAAACCATAAATGTTGAGCACCTTCCAAAGATGTGATGAGGGTGATAGCATGTCAAAAAATTACAGAATCCTCCTTTTTGCTTACATTCACCTTCATTTACTGGAGCCAGAGATTCGTCTGTACAGAGAAACAATTGAAAGGAAAAGATAATTAGGGACTAATTAATTAACTGTAATTCCAGGACTGACACTCCACTAGGATTTCAAGCCACTTTGTGTGCCAAGTATTAAAATGACCACAATTGCACCTTCAATATCGAGTTAACTACTAGAAGGATTATGCCTAAAAGCCCTGAGGCCCTGGCCACTTGTGGTACAAAGGGGTATTTTCCATCCTCCCTCTGTCCCTGCAAAAGGAGCAACTCTTATATAAAGCCTTGGCTAGTTCATCCAGCCTGGAGTAGAGGGCTTTGATATCTCAGAATCACCCACATCTAGTGGTCCTCAAAAGGTGGAGCATCTGTGGTTAGACTACAGACTTCCCTATCCATTTTTTGGGTGAGCAGGGTAGGCTGCACAGGCTGAGACTTCTGTGATTGCAATGGGAACCCATCCAGAGACATCCCGCAGAGCAGCAGCTAAAGGTCCAAGGTGGAGCTCAGAGCTCAGTCCCTCCCTAACCCACAGAAGGAGCCAAGCTCTTATTCCTGGATGGCTCTCTCCACACCAGCCCCTCTGCTCTCAGAGGAATAGGCATGTGAGACCACCCTTTGGTATATCCCATTGCATGACCTTTCATGCTGGAGCAAAGCCCCAAAACCATTCTCCACTTTGAGCACCTCTGAAAAACATGGTCACTTCCTGGGACATGGAAGACCACACTGATGGGCCCTCACACTCACCCATCTTCCCTCTTCCCCTCTCACCTGCAGCACCCTGGACCAACAGGAGGAAGAAGGGGAAGAGCAGGTACAGGGTCTTCATGGCTGATGCCTGGCCCAGGTCTTCACAGGGCTGCAGAAGGGAGGCACCAAGACAACAAGGGCATGGGGGACCCCAGGCAGGGTAGAAGCCTGGGCACTGTGGTCTACCAAACTGCAGATGTGTTATCCTGAACAAAAGAAGATGGTGCTGTCTACAGCCTGTTCACGAGAACAATGTCTCTCTGTGAAACCTCATGAACAGCCAGCGAACAGTTCAGGAAATTTCAGGCAAGGCAGTACCTAAACACATATTTTTCAGTTATCTTCCTTATGCTTTCTCCCAAGCACAAACTGTAGATCTTATGTCTGGTGGTTCATGCTGGTTTAAGTAAAAAAGCAGCTGGTGCTATTTAGAGAATGCAGTCAGAAATCTTATCTTTTGAAGCATCTTGGGCCTTGCCCATGACACACTTGGCTCTAAAACAGACCTAGATATGTTTCTAGGGAGACAGAATCAAAGGGATAGACTAGGTATGCTTCAAGGATGCTCGTCAAATAAGGGTTACACCTAGTGCCTGCCATCTCTTGCTTCTGCATCCCCTTGCCAAAGGTCAAAGCAGAGAAGGTTTGCACCCCTTGGAGATGTTTGTGCTGATGACAAATGTAAAAGCAACAATAAAGCTAAGGCTACCGAATGATTCTGTGCAGCAGCTCCTCAGTTAGGAGAAAGAGGGGAGAGGTGTCTCAGTGGCCAAGGAGATCAGGAAAACACAACTTTTCGAGTTAACTGAAGGCTGAAATAATGGAAATCCTCTGTACTGCTGCACATAAAGTGGCTCCTCCCTTTAAATTCTAGAGTTCCCATTTACCCAGAATATAAGGTCCTGGTGCCCCTTTTCAAACACCACAGAAACTTTCCATCTCTTTCCATCTGCACTGGGGAAACCCTGGATCCAGCTTCAGTAGATTCCAGGCTCTAATGGGTAGGAATTCATATTTTCAATTTACCTTTTCTTCCTAGAAAGTTCAGAGGACTTCGTTATGTGAACAGATATGTCCAAGAGTTTGTCATTCAGATGTTTCCATTATGACGGGATTTGAACTGAGGGGCTGAATGAGTGGCCAGCCTGAAAGAGACCCCATAATTACTTGCCTGAGGAGAGAAGGTCTTGATCTTCAGGCAGCAACAAACGCACCAGGAACCACTTGCTTCCAGATGCCTTTGGGGTCAGGGAGTACCACTTTGCCCAAAACACCTTGGTTTTATACCACTGCTGATGGGTGAGACATGCTTATTCCTATGGCCACATCTCCTCTTGCCCAATCAGAAAGTGACCCATTTGCATGAGGATGGTGAGGTTGCACCTCATCCCCGTCTGCTGTAGTGGGAGAGGCTGAAATGTCTCCCGGGGGTCATTGCAATCTTCACCGTCATCCTCATGCAACACCTCTTGTGACACCCCACGGCACACGAGCTGCAGTGGCTTGGTGGGAACTGCCTGGACTTTGCCTGCTATAGGAAGCAGCAACCAGTCTCAAAAAAATAGATAAGGTTTCCTTCCTTGGCTCCTCCAATCTGACAGAATAATCAGATAGCATGGGATGAGCAAGAACATGAGGAGAATTATAAACCTTCTTACCTTTCAAAATTATAAGAAGGGCTTCATCTATGCTTTTATTTGAAGTTTCGCCAGAAGTTTTGGAAATAACATCTTGACTGCTGCATGCATTTATGGACTGCTGTTCACATGCACACATATATCAACATCTCCAGTTCACTGCTTCCGTGTATGTCATATCATATCATGGGTAACAGAAAATATCATTTATCCATGGGCCTTCCTCCTTTTCTCGCTGTTTCTCCTTTACCTCTACTATATTAAGCTAATGGGGTGACTTTCATAGAATCATAGAATCATAGAAACATAGAATCATAGAATGTTAGGGGTTGGAAGGGACCTCTAGAGAGCATCGAGTCCAACCCCCTGCCAGAGCAGGGTCACCCAGAGCAGGTTGCACAGGATGGCGTCCAGGCGGGTTATGAATGTCCCCAGAGTGGGAGACTCCACCACCTCTCTGGGCAGCGTCTGCCAGTGCTCTGCCACCCTCAAAGTCAAGAATGTTGACTCATGTTGAGACGGAACTTTCTGTATTCAAATTGGTACCTGTTCCCTCTTGTCCTGTCTCTGGACACCACTGACAAAAGCCTGGCCCCCTCCTCCCGGCCCCCTCCCTTTAAACATTTGTAAACATTTATGAGATCCCCCCTCAGTCTTCTCTTCTCCAGCACTTTCCACAGCACCATCAGTCACGTTCAAGATGTTCTGGGAGAAGGGGCCCATGGCACAGTGGAACAGCTTTGTGCTGCTGAGACAAAGGATGTTCATGGTAACTGCTAAATATTCAGTTAAATGATATATGAACAAACATGAAGGAAACGATGCAGGAAAGTCAGTGGAAACCTGCTGTGCTGGGTACAGGACCTGGACAGCAAGGTGGCCTGTGCTGGTAGGGGCTAGGAAAGACCATGGCTGATGTGGACACAGCTCTTGGGGTTGTACAAATCCCTACTCACTCCTACAACCCTCCCACAGGAATTTATGTCAGAGGAAACTGGGCTACTCTGAATCCAGCAGGAACCTTCGGCTTCAGGACAGAGATGCCCTGGGAGCAAATGCAGGCATCACCCCCGTGGCTCCGGGAAGGGCTGCACTCCTGTCAGGGAAGAAGAAGGTAGGGAAGTCAGGCATGGAGTGCTGAGAGTGATCTGCCTCCTTGGAATATAGACGACTCAGTAAAACCACAGGTTGCTGACATACTCGGGTGTAGACGGACACACATATGTATTTAACTCTATAGGGCAGAGGTCTGCACTTGCGGAAAGGTTGAGGTCACTGGCTGTTGATGGAAAACAGCACTGCAATCCCAGTTTGGCTGAGGCAGGCAGAAAGGACAAGACACCCTGCTTTCTCCCTGATGGACTACACTTCAGGACATTTCCAGGTTGTGGTCCATGGCACCCATTGGGGAGGTCATCTTTAGGAGGAGCTGGACAACCAGTCTGGGAGACCTACTTCCCTCCAAGGCTTGTAAAGGTCTCCTTGGGGGCTTTCTGTGGGATCAGGCCCCTCCAGGAGGAGTGTGGCAGGGACAAAGGCTGTGGGGCTGGTAGAGGGGTTGGTGTTGCGGAGGTGGCAGCAGAGAGGGAGCTGAGCGGGGACTGCTCTGCAACACACAGCCCCACTGCGGATGAGGGAGGTGGAGGTGTAGTGGGAACTCTGGGGCCTCCGGGATGGGTTGGGCGGGCAGCCCTGGCCACACTCACCCAAGGGACACACCACCCAACACAGCACGAAGCTGTGACTGTCAGGGACAAGGGACACCTGTGACTGGCAGGACCAGGACAGGGCTCCCACTTCCCAGGAGGGAGCATCCACAGAGCAGCTCCATCGCACCCACAGCAAACACCCTGGCCCAGCAGGGACTGCCAGGATCGGTGTTCCCACACCACTGCCAAGTCAGAGCATCCCCAGGGACAGCCATGGTGGTGACTCCCAGCATCCACAGGCACTTCTCCCACCAAGCTACCACCACCAACCCCAGAGTGAGCAACCACAGCACACCCTCCCTCACAAGGAAGCAGACACACGTCCCACGTGCTGCAATGCCAAACTGCGCATCTTTATTCAAGCCGGGAAAAGCAGCCTCTGCCCCAAGGACACCAGGCCATTGGCAGGATGTCTCTAGACCACGAGCACCCGGGCACCCAGCAGGAGCATCACTTCCACTCCTGCTGTCACACCACCTGGGGACGGCAGAGGCAGGGAGGGGAGAAGACATCGGCAGATGGTTCCGGGAGACAGAAGCAAGGGGGGGGCCCTGCTTACGAGTTTCAGGGTCTCAACCCCAGACACTGTACAAAGAAAGCAGAGGAGCACATCACTTGTTGTAACTTACTTTTCCCTCCCTCCCACTCTCTCCCACCTCCCCTGCAATGACAAGCAAGTCTACGGTGCAAGAGAATCAGGCTCAATGGAGGTGAGGTTTATTCTCAGCGTTGACAGCCCCGGCACCAAGTCTATCCAGAAGCCACAAAACCAGGAGCATGTCCTCAACGCTGCCCAAGGACAGTGAATGCTTCACTCTTGTCTAGCTTGAGGGAGCCCTCTGCCAAGCCTGAACGAGTCTCATGGGGCTGAAGGAGAGTTGGGAGGTGCTGGCTGACCTTGGGCTCCTTCAGCCAGTTAGAGCAGCTCCAAGCATCTTTCCTTTCCTTTACCAGCCTCTGCCTTGAAGCATGTATGGCACTGAAGCCAGTCATGGACATTTAAGCACAACAGCAACTCTTTCTGCCATCACAGTAGCATTTCTATTTCCAAAACTTACTTTTTGCAGCAAAAGAAAAACCTGGAACATTTTCCGTTGATGACAAAGGGGAAAGAGCACTTCAGAAATCCGCAGTAACCTTTTTGTCGATGACATTCTTTCTTATTTCCTGGAGCCAGTGAGGATCCTGCACAGTGAAAGAGGTCAAAGAAAGAAAGTTTAGGATAACTGCTAAAAAAGTGCATGGGTCCAGAGGGGCTGATGCTGCCCCTGGATCTCAGGCTCCCATGTGCACCGAGCACCAAACCCAACATCTTTACCTCCAGTAGGAGGTTATTTTTCCTGTCTGTGAACATGGGGAAAGTCAGAGGGAAAGACCAGTCTTAGATCCAGGAAGTGCCATGCTGTTTCCTCAGCTGCCTGGACATTCATCAGAGCCAGTCCCTCCAGAGACAATATATCTGACAGATCTCTTCACTTCCCAGGACATGGAGGACCCTGCTGACTGAGGGGCTCACACCTCACCCCACCTCCCCTCTTCCTTTCTCACCTGCAGCCCCCTGGATCAACAGGACGAAGAAGGGTAAGAGCAGGTACAGGATCCTCATGGCTGATACCTATCCCAGGTCTTCACAGGGCTGCAGAGAGATCACATCAAGACAACAAAGAGAGGACATGGACAAGCCTGGGCACACATGGTGAGCCAGAAAACAGAAGCTCAGTCTCCAACAAAAAAAGTTAATAATGATTCTTAACACTGCAATTTCACAGGTATCCTGGGAGCATTTCAGGAAGCACCAGGCTGTTTGACAATCTGGAGCTTATTTCATTGTCTTCTTCATAGATCTTCCTGATGTATTCCTCAAAACATGGACCGGAGGATTCATGCCTAGTTGTCATTTTACTCAAAGCAACATCCACTGAAACTGGGGTTATAAGGAAAGAAAAATTACTTTTACATGTTACAGTCTCTCAGAACTTTTGCAGAGCATGTATTTGTTCCATGAGTAGAATTTTCCAGAAAGTCAGGATCAAGGGGTGACACAAGATATACTTCCTAGCAACAGTCAGCAGACCAAGTTTACCACTAAGGCACGTGCTCTCTCCCTTCTGCCTCTTCTTAATGAAATGCCAGAACAGAGAAGGTTTGCACATCAGGAGATACTTGTGCCAACACTCAGTGACATACCAATAACCCAACCAGGGTCAAGAATTTTGGGAAATGCCTCTGCTTGGAGATGTCGTGCTATATGAAGGATTAGCCAATGCTACCCATCACATCAGCCAGTCCAAATCTGGCTGCCCAAAACATCCTGCCCAATCACCTCTTCTTCCCTGGGCTCAGGAAAGTCCTCCCAGCTTGGCTTGGGAGTGCCCATCTTCAACTCAAGATTATTCCCAGGCTTCTCAGCAAAGATACTCCCCAGCCCCACACTTACTGCCCCTGCCCCATGCAGCACTGTCGCAGGGAGGAGCAAGAGGGCAGGGAGGTGATGGAAACAGGAATCAAGCTTTTGGGTTAACTGAAAGCCTGAAAGGATGGAAAACCTCTGTACTGCTGTGGGAAAAGTATCTGCTTACATTGCTAAGGAAAGTCCCCCTTCTGCCAGAACAGATCTCAAAGTCCCTCCTCCAGCACCAAGGCACCTTTCCCGTCTCTGCTGTGCTTAGGAATACCTGGTTCCATCTTCCACGTGTTCTGGGCTCTTAAGACTCATATGAAGGTTTTTATTCTTTCCCAGGCAGCTCTGATGCTTGTTTAAACTCAGAGACAATTCCGACATTTTATCGTTTATACTGTCCCAGGAAGATGGATTTGCACAGAGAGGCTGAATGGGAGTCCAGCCTGGAAGAGGCTCCACAGTCACCTACCTGGTAAAGGTGTTGGTTCAGAGTGCACCAAGGCAGCAACACCCGGCTGTAACAATCCGACCAGCGATCACTTGCACCCAGAAGTGTGAGGGCCAGGGAATATCCCTTTGCCCAAAACACCCTGGTTTTACACTGCTGCTGGTGGGTGGGACACGTGTTTATTCCTGAAAGCTCCATCTCCCCTTGGCCAATCAGAAAGTGACCCATCTGCGTGGAGATGGTGGTCTTGCACCTCGTCCCGCCCTGCTGTAGTGGAAGAAGCGGAGGTGCCTCCTGGGGGCTGTCGCAATCTTCACCGTTATCCTCATGCAACGCCTCTTGTGACATCCCGTGGCACAGCGGGCACACAGGCTGCGGTGGCTTGCTGAAAAAAACTTTGGGATGGACAAAGTAACTGGTGGTGCAGACAGCAGAACCAGCACAGTCCCAGAAGACGGGAGCCCTTCTTTGTCTCTTCTCATCCAATTGCATAATCAGCTAGCATCCCTTGTGCAAGAACGTGCAGAATATTGAAAATCTGCCCACCTCTAGGCATTGCACAAACACCTTCTTCTGGGACAAGATGTCTGTGCACCTGACATGTCAAAGGTGATAAGCATAACATTATCTCTCTAGTGACTATTCAGAGACATGTTAAGGTCAGTTAAACAGGCAACCCAATGAATATACATCTCTTAAAGCCATCCAAGGTGAAGAAATAGAAGATGGATGTAGCCATCACTTGCAAAGCCCATGCGTTTGATGCCGTTCATACAATTGGGAGAAGTGGCAGTCCTTACTGAACAGGAGGGGGCTGTGCTGCGTGCCCGACTTGGCAACTGCCTCTCAAGGTGTTTGGAAGAGTGATCTGGTCCCCCCAGCTCCAAGGGGTTACCTGCAGGGGATTTTGATACCAGAGCCTGGCCTCCTGGCCTTTTCTCCTTGCACGCCACTGAGATTTCAAGTCACAGTGGCAAAATAAAAATCACAAAAAAAGGTGGTGGCTTCTGCATGACTAGCAGAAGCTCAGGACTCACCTGCCCAGAAGACTGACCTTGGGTTTTACTGGGGGAGCTTCTTGAAGAGAAGCAAAAAATGTTCTCTTTTGTGGTAGGCCAGCAGCTTGGTGCTGGTTTCTGATGAGCAGGGATGCAGTGTATATGTGTGTGTGTGTTTCCCAAAAGGCATCCAGCAAAACACAGCGCTGAATGGCCTTTATGCAAGGTGGGATGACACAAGACCCAGGGCTGGACACCTGGGAATCCTTCTGAGAGATATCAGAAGAGGAAAGCAATGCCTCCTTTTCTCTGACGGGGTGAGAAGCAGGAAAAGCAGCTTTTGGGCTGGACGTTTTGAGATACAAATGACTCCAGCCTGTCCCCTGTGCTCTCCTCTTCCTGATGCCCCAGGGAGCAGTGGGTAAGATATGAATGAATGAAGTGTGTGGAAAAATGGAGGATTTATCTGATACTACAGTGAAGCTGCCCAGTAGATAATGAGATTTCCCTATAGACATAATGCAGATGAAAGAAGACCGAAAGCAAACCTTTTGGTAGAGATATTTATTTCTCCTCCATTGAGATCATGAGTGATGTGTGACTTTTCCTGGTTGCTGTGGTATAGCCCCTGGGGTCTCTCACACCCCACTTCTTTAAGGAAAGGCTCCTGCTGCAGGTTCTGCAGCTGGGACCGGAGCTGGGGCCTTGAAACAAAGCTATTGTGCTTCAGGGATGAGGCTTTGCCACCATCTCCGTATCTCCTGGCCCATGTCTTTATGAGTTAGCAGCCCTAGGTACAGCAGCCCTGCTGGAGAGGAGGAGGAGGGAGGAAGGACTCCACACTCAGAGTCCTTCCTTGTGCCAGGAGGGAGTCAGTAGACATGTTGGACATGTTGGAAAGCCTCTCCCACAGGCTGCAGGACAGTAGCAAATATTTCCCATTCAAGTGCCCTAAACATCACCCTGATTTCCATTGGAAAACTTCCCTTGGCTCCTAGAGAAAGGGGAAAATATGCAGCCCAGGGACATGGAGACACCCTTGGGTTGACATTTCTTCACTGCCCAGCCTGGGAGCCGCTGCAGGGGCTGCAGTGACCCAGCATCCTCCAGCATTTCCCACCACACTGCTGGAAGCCCAGCCACCGTCTGCAGCCCTGCCTGGGCTCCAGCTGATCCCGTATTTGCCCAGCCAATAATGAGATTGACAGAGAATTTCCAGTGTGTGCATAGATAAATGGACAAACACAAAAGTGCATTCTGACCCTTCCAGTTGGAACAATGTCCTGGCCCATTTTGGTACAGACATCTCCTGTATAACATCGAAGGAGACTCCTTTTCCACCGAGCAGCAGGATGATGATTCCCTTGGGCTCATTGTCACTAGGACTGAGCACTCATGACAAGAAAGGACTGGTACCCACCACAAAAAGAGACTGACATGAAAGGAGGGTCCTGGAAAAACAAAGAAGCCTGGGCCTATGAAAACCAGGACAGGGCTCCCTCTTCCCAAGATGGAGCATCCACAGAGCAGCTCCATCACACCCACAGCAAA
>VZTS01023940.1:0-11812 GCA_013400795.1 Pluvianellus socialis
GCAATTTCCAGGAGGAGTTTCTTGCACAAGAACTAAAAAAACTGGGAATTTCTGTTACCCTCAAGTTTTTTTATTGTTTCAAGGTGTTTGAGGTTTGGGTTTTTTTGTTCCGGTTTTTTTTGGTTGGTTGGTTTTTTTCCCCCCACTGCTTCACGCCAAAACGCAAATCTCTGGATGCAAACTCTACTGATAATATTATTGTCTTTGTTTTTAACAAACCGCTGTGGGCATAAATTAGAAAACTAATTAGAATTTTGTTTGGAGGCTTTGAAAGGCAGGAATTGTGGGGGAGGAAATGAAAGGACAAAGGTCTACTGTTGCCTAAAAAGAAGTGACAAAGATTAATTTAACCCTGCCATCTAACTCAGCAGCCTGGTTTCAAAGACAGACCTAATTCAGAATTTCTATTTCATTCACTTGGTTTGTTCGCCACATGCCATTACCCCCTAACCGCGCTAAAACGTCGAAGTTTATCCATTTAGATCTTGTGTTTCCATCCTGCCTAGGAAGAGCTTTTCACAGGAGCTGCCTCCCTGACCTAGCCCCTAAATCATTGAGAACCCGAGTGCCCAACGCTGCGCAGGAGATTATTCAGCATTTCTCTGATACAGACATTTTTCTACTAAAAAAATGTAGAAACGGCATGTCCCATATCCCTTCATTTACTGACCAGGTATTACGCTGCATTGAGGCTAGGGAGTGACAAGAAAAGTCAGTAACGTAGGTGTGTTGGCATACATATTTAACACAAGAATATATTGTGTTATATACAAATATATAGTGTAATATACATTTAATATTTTATTTTTATGTATACACACAGATATATGTATATATATGTGTATGACTTGCCATTCACACGACCCACGAGCTCCTCGATGTCCTTTCTGATCAAAAATTATTCTACCTCCCACTCAAAGCAGGGCTTCACAGCCACGTCAGGTTGCCCATGGCCTCATCCAGGCAACTTTTGAATGTCTCTATGGATGGAAGCTCCACAGCCTCAGAGAGAAATCCCGGATCAGACTTTATTGAGGAGGGTTCAGAGCCTGACTGTGATTCTTTCTGCTGTTCTCCTCAGAGCAGCCTTCACCTCCTGGTTCCTCAGGCTGTAGATGAAGGGGTTCAGCATGGGGATCACCACCGTGTAGAAGATGGACACCACTTTGTCGGTGTTCAGGGAGTAACTTGAGCTGGGGCGTAAATACATGAAGATTGTTGTCCCGTACAACATGGTCACTGCTGTCAGGTGGGACACGCAGGTGGAGAAGGCTTTTTGCCTGCCTTCAGCTGAACGGATCCTCAGGATGGCAAAGGAGATGAAGATGTAGGAGACCAGGATGGTGGAGATGGTGCTGAGCTCAATGATGCCGGCCAAGGAGAAGAGGATCATCTCATTGACGTAGGTGCTGGCACAGGACAGAGCCAGGAGGGGAGGAACATCACAGAAGAAGTGGTTGATGACGTTGGAGCTGCAGAAGGGCAGCCTGATGATGAAAGTCATCTGTATGATGGAGTTCAGGACACCCCCAATGTAGGCCCCCACCACCAGCCACACGCACAACCTGCGGGTCATAACAGAGGAGTAGAGCAGGGGGTGGCAGATGGCCACGTACCAGTCGTATGCCATGGCGGCCAGCAGGAAACACTCTGTTGTCACGAAGACTATGTAGAAGAAAGCTTGGCCCATGCAGCCAATGAAGGAAATGGTCTTCCTCTCCGATAGAAAGTTCACCAAAGTCTTGGGGGCAATCACAGAGGAGAAGCAAATGTCAACAATGGAGAGGCTGCCAAGGAAGAAGTACATGGATGTGTGGAGCCGTGGGTCACCTCGGATGACTACAATTATCCCCGTGTTGCCCAGAAGGGTGACGGTGTAGATGAGCAGAAGCAGCACAAAGAGGGCTGCCTTCATCTCCGCTTGGTCACTCAGGCCCTCGAGAATGAACTCTGCCACCGAGGTGTGGTTCTGCTCTGCCATTCACGGTTTCATGTCTAGTGAGGAAGGAGAGAGCCTGAAAATATAGGACAGTGGAAAACACACCTTTATTTATTTGAACTAAAATGGGATAAATTCATAATGTGCAGCCAGGGCGCCCGGACTGTGCGTTCCTAGGGAGCTAGAGTGGGATGGACTGCATGGTAGCAACCTGCTCCAAACTTGTCTTCCTTTACAGTCCAAGAAAAGAGGAGGTCCCTGCTGAAGGGATAGCATCCCATCTTTCCCAAACACCTTCCCTGACTGCAGCAAGTCACTGCGGAGGGTCTCTCGCCTTCCAGCTGCGGGCAGACCCCCAGGCAGGTTCACTTTTCTCTCACAGTCCCATTTTGGTACCTACCTTTTGAGGAGATCGATGGGTAAGGCAGCAGCTAGGGATCCAGGTGACACGGCCTGAACCATCAGCTCTGCCCTTGACCTCCTGGGATTAAGTTTTTCCCCACATTTGTGTGTCCCTTCCTCCCCATTTCAAACCGATCACAGTAAGGTGCCCAGAACAAGAGAGCTCTGCTTATAATTGTAATAGCTTGGAGGAAATGTAAGAATATTGGCACTTCCTTTCATTGGTTTTGGAAAAGACACAGTCATGAAGAAAAGCATCTTTAATTTGCTGGGAGGAAGGGAGTTTTCATGATCCTAAAACTCATTCAGGACATGAGGAGTTTGATATTACAGTCTCAGGAACCTCGAGGAGCCAAAGTCAGGGAGTGCAGAAGGAAAAATCTGGGTCTGAAGCTGTTATTTTGAAGTGGGGTAAGCATCAAACATTTCCTCGGGCCAATTTAGAGAGGATACAACTAAAGAGAGAGACTAAACATAAAATCCATCTTGATTTCCCCATGATGTTCAGAGCAAAGGTGCCAGACCTGGGGTCAGGGTCCCCTGTACAGAGAGTTTATGTGGGTTTAAGAAATGAAGGATCAGGCCCTCACGGAGCGAGTCCATCATGTCCCTGCTCCTGGCTGCCCCCACCATGTGAGGGACGGTGAGCCGCCCCGGTGTGCTGAGGACTTTAATCACACCTTGAATTTCCAGAAGGGGACTGGGAGATGAAACCTGATTTACAGAGGAGATTTTTAAGCAGCAGGAAATAGTTGAGAGTGTTTATGAGCACGAACCGGCTGTAACATTCGGACTAAGCCCAGATAAGAGTGGGATCCACAACGTTCTCCTGGAATAAGAAGTCGCATCTGGTGCTCTCCCCAGCGTGTGCAACTGGCAGCATCCGACTGTGAATCGCATCTCATTTCCAGGTGAACACGAGGTATGGCTGAGAGCATTGGCAGAAGGCATGAGGGAGGGCAAAAAAAAAAGAGCTAGGCTGAGAAATCCCTGGTTTAAGATGCCATCTGAGGAGGAAAACCTTCTCACAGGGAGCCTGGCGGTGGCACAGCATGACGTCCTGCTGGGTAGGGCACTCGTGAGCACTTCTCTCACCCCATCTCCAGCAGGCAAAATCCCAGAGCCTCCTGCCTCTCCTTGAAGAGGAGTCAATGCCACGGATGAGACCACGGAGCTGTGCTGAGCCAAAAATCACTCACCTCCGGTTGCCTGAGTTTAGGGACCTGGTTAAGCTGCTCACACTAATGAAAGTGTGAAATACAGGTTTCTGTCCCTGATACCTTGGAAGTTCAGAATAAAACAATTTTTACAGGATTAACGATGCGACTCAAAGTCTTACCCCACCAGATAAACACCAGGATCAGAAGATTCATTGAAGAACCAGAGAATATTTCTACAAAGAAATATTCAGCTATTTTTTTTAAAGTGAGTATCACTTCATTTCAGGGTGTTGTGGTCCTCAAACCAGGACGCAGTGTCAGTGGGTGGGCTCACCTTTCCTCGAGACTGTTCTCCCTCTTCTTCTCCAAGGTTCCTTAGACATGCCGTTAGCACCATGATTTCTGACCTTTCAAACCCAAAATCCTGGAGCGCATCCCAGCAGAAGTATTGTGTCTTCTTTAGCCACCCCAGAGGAAGCAAACCTCTACCTGCTGTAAATCAGAGCAGCCTCCCCAAAGGTAACGCCGCTGCAGGGATTCATGCCAGAGCAGGGCAGCGTCCCAGCAGAGCCCACCCGGACCTTTTGGGGAACGCTCACACTTACCTGTGGATGGGGGTCACCTCCTCTTACCAGCTGCAAGGTCTCTTCCACCTGGGATGGCACCACAGGCTGGGGATATCCGTGTGGTAAATCTGGGGGGCTAACCCTCCCAGCCATCCTCCGAGCTTCCAGATGAAGGAGGATGTCTCTCCCGAGCGTTTGAGAGCCTCCTGCATGTTTTCATCGGACGAAGCCCTTCGCTGGCAGCAAGGTGTTGCTTTTGTGTGTCTCTCTGCAGGTCTTTGTGGGCAAGGGGCACCCCTCCGCGGGGAGCGAGGGTTGGTCACAGCTTTGGCTACAGCTCAGGTCTCCAAGAGAAGTGAGTCTTGATCGTACGCTGCTGGCGCTTAATGAGACTCCATGAGAGCCACAACGGTCTAAACCACTAATAAAGGCTTAGCTATGCGAAATCCTGGGCTAATTATTGTCACAAATATCAATAACCTGTTACACTGGGCAGCCTCCAGGGACAGGAAAGGCAGAGATCCAAACCAGCACCAGTTATTCTTCACAAGCCCCTCTGAAAATCGAGGGAGAGGTGAGAAGGTGCATCCAAAGGGCAATTTACTCCAAGTATCTTCAACAACCATCACGAGCAGCTTAAGCTGTTGTAATCGGCTCTGGATGGGTGCCTGGAGCAGATGGCTGGGATTACAGGAAACAACCCAAAATTGACCCAAACCTCCAGGCAATGAATGAGCCTGAAAGGCTTCCAGACTACTGATGGATAAGAACAGGGAGGTCTTCACAGGACCCGCCTGTGGGAACCTGGTGGATAGACAGTCCATTAACCTTTTTTTCTCTGCTCCAGGTATTTCCAGGAATATCTCAGCTGCCTGGTTTTTCCTTCCGTTTCTGCAGAGATCCAGGTCCTTCTGCTGCTCCAAAGATCAAACCCATCTCATCACAGCCCTGTTTTGAAAAAAGATGGTGCTGATCCACCTCTTTCTGCAACCTTTCTTTTTTTTGGCTAGCAGGAAATTCAAGGTGATTTCAGTGCAACTCCTCTCTGCTCAACACACTCAATAGCTATCAGCTTCTTTCAGCGTCTGGATTCAGGAGCTTCACAATTCACACCATTTCTTGCAGTGTAGCTGATTTTTCCCCCATTAAATAATAGGACCCTGTGCTTTTAGATTAAACGACCAGCACACATAGAATCACCATATAAGTAGCAGTTCATATTTGGATCATATTTTGATCCACAGATGGGATTTATTAATCTATCCATTAACAACATTAAGCATAGACATAGGAGCCAACTGCCAAGGCTGCCTTTGCAGTTAGTAGAAAGGAAGGTGGCAGTTCAGCTGTTCAGAGATGGGTGTCCAAGACTACCTGAGACCCACCATACATCTCTCCTGCTCCCCTAAAGGGCACAAGTCTCCCTACATCTCCTGCCAGCCCTGTGTCCATGCGTCCTGTGGTATCTCGGGTGGAGTTAGGTGGATCAATAGACTCAGTGGAGCCCCAAGGAGGATTTGCCGTGTCCAAAGGAGACCCACACATGGTCACATGAACACACAAGTTCTTCATCACTATTACTGAGAGCCGAGAGGACTGGCTGAGAGATGGACACATGGGATGGGTCTGAGCTCACCTTGCTCCAGGTCAGCACGACATATGGACCTACACGTGAGCTATTGGTGTCCCAGATTCTCTTCCCGCACATGAACTCCAACGGTGCGATTCAATTAGCCAAAGAGATGGCTCCGGCAGCAACACTACAGGATACCCATGACCTTCTGGAGGAGCAGCTGGAGCCCAGCAGGAGACCTTCAATGGCACCGGAGACCAGAACCACCATCACAACCGGCAACAGACCAGCACCTGCACCAGGAAACCCAAATAGTGGCAGAGAGAAGAGCAATGCAGACAGCTGCACTGGCCCCAGATGGGTGTTTGGGTTGGGTGGAGCTCTACAAATGGCAATATTTTAACAGCGGCGTTTATATTTGCTAAGTTTCTGGGCCAACACTTTCACTGCTGAGTCACATTTGCTCCCAACTTTGTTACCAACCCTCCAGGTACAACCCCAAACACTCCCTCCTCCTTGAAAAGCTAAATAAAAACATCTTTCCAGTTAATTCCAAACCAAATTTCTCTTGTTTCTTACAAAAGAACAACAAAGAAGGAAAAACAATTGGTAGAATTTGTTACCAGGTAAGTAGGTATAAACCTTTGAGATGTTTGTCACTAAGGTCTTTATCTCCCCTGCATTAGTTATGCATCACATTGCGTATCGCTGCATCTAAGGGTGGTTTGGGACTATTAATTCTCCCCTTATAACGGGGCTAGATGTGGAAAATAAATCATGGAAAAATATACAAGCTGAAATCTGACATACGGAAGCGACATGACCCAAAGGCTGGGTGGGTTTCAGCCACCCTAAATTCAGATGTTGTCAAGTGAAAGATGTCAGAAAGTCATGCTACATGTCCTAGACACAGCACACATCTTCATGCAACGTAGTTCACCTGAGCTGTTCCCCATGCTTATTTTAACAAGAATCATGGTCTTTTGTTCCTTCTAGGGTGGGATACTAGCATCAGTGTTAATGTTTACCCATTCACTTAAATATTCACCCATTTGGCCACTTAAATCCCACAACTAATGGTCTTTCAGATACAGATAACTACGTGCTTTGAGAAAATTAGAGAAGAAACTAGAAATACTGGTTTTATTGCAACTAATGCACCATGGCTTTACCGTGCAGTCTTAAATTTAAATACATGTATAGAAAAACTCCACTGAAGAGTACATTTAGGAACTCTCACCATCCAATACTTGATGTCATTCGTTAACAAAAATCATCTGAAGTATTTATTCACTATAAAAAGCACTTTGAAGGATTAAAGTGCAGTAGAAAATTTTTAGAATACCTTTGAACATTCTTTGATGAATCATCGTGGGAGAGGATTCAGAGAAGTTCCTCTCAATTGCCTCCTTGGTCTGCTCCACGTGTTCTCCTACATGGTCCCATCCGCCGTGGGGTTACCTGGAAGTGCTGAAGTTCACCTTAAATCTGTAGATCCCATCGCACGGCTGGAAGAGGTACAACCCTCGGTAGGGATGTGCTCCACAGCACTGATGAACAATGGCCAAACTGTGGGAGAGGGTGACCACGAGTACGGTCAGGCCGAAGACAGCTAAGAAAATGGTGCAAGTCCTCAGCAGAAATCTCACAAAGGTGTTATTTTTACAGGGCTGAGCCTCATCACCCTCTTTCCCTTCAAGAGACCAGCGACCTGGGGTTGCTTAAGGAACATCAGCTCCAGGAGAAAACCCAGCACATACTTGCCTCCAAATACTCAGAAACAATCTGGACATGGTGGCATGTTTCCTCACAAATCGACCTTTGGTGGGTTCTCCAACGAGTACGCATTTCTCCTGTTACACAATGCACTGTCTAGAGGCAAATGTATAACAAATTAATCCCACATTGACAGAGCTGGCCCACAAAAATGGAGATAACATAGAGAAGCATTATCACAGATTCTCTCCGATTTCAACAAAAGACCCCAAAACACAGTTCCCATTCCCATCACCGCCTAAATGTCAAACCATTTACCACTTTAGCAGGAAAGTAAGTATTCTCCCAACTGCTCTCTTCAGACCGTTCTTCACCTCCTGGTTCCTCAGGCTGTAGATGAAGGGGTTCAGCATGGGGGTCACCACTGCATAAAAGACGGAAATTAATTTGTCCCTGCCCAAGGAGTAGCTAGAGCTGGGCCGGAGGTACGTGAAGAGAAGGGTCCCATAGAAGATGGTGACGACCACAAGGTGGGATGCACAGGTACCAAAAGCTTTGTGCTTGCCCAGCACAGAGCCCACCCTCAGGATGGCAAATAGGATGCGGCCGTAGGAGGTGAGGATGACTGATATGGTGGTGACCTCGTTGAAGCCCCCAAAAGCAAGTACCAGCACTGTGTTGAGGCGAGTATCAGAGCAGGCCAGTTTTGACAGCGGTGGCCCATCGCAGAAGTAGCGGTCAACGACATTGGGGCCGCAGAACGACACCCGCAGCGCAAACCCCGTTAACACCACCGAACTAAAAAACCCAACTGTGTAGGAGCCAGCCAAGAGGGAAACACAGACCTTCTGGGACATGACGATGGGGTAGCGCAGAGGCTTGCAGATGGCAACATGGCGATCGTACGCCATCACGGCCAGGAGGTAACACTCAACAGTGACAAAAGCAACATAGAAATACAGCTGTACAAAGCAGCCAGCAAAAGAAATAGTCGTCTTCTCTGATGAGAGGTTCAGCAGCATTTTGGGTGTCACAACTGAGGAGTAGCACAGATCCAAGAAGGACAAGTTGCTGAGAAAGAAGTACATGGGGCCTTGAAGGTGGGAATCGAGCCAGACTACAGCAATGACGCCAAGGTTTCCCACCACGGTGATGACATAGGCAAGCAGGAACACCACAAAGAGGGTGACCTGGAGGTCGGGGTGATCTGTGAACCCCTTGAAAACAAATTCTGTCACTGTAGTCCAGTTTTCCCAAGCCATTAGTGTGCAAGAGACATACAGCTCACAGGCAGGTGGGCAATTTCCACAAGATCAATTGTCCCAACTTCATCCCTTACTTACGAGTGGGTTTTAATCCCGTGCTCTGTCGACCAGGGCATTTCCCAGCGAAACACTGCCAGATACCCTGGCAGGGTGCTCAACTGGCCCACAACCACCTGGCTGTGCAGGGACCCACATCTCCTGTCTACATCTACCACCCCAACAAAGCTTTTCTTGGTTAAAACCAGGCTTAGCTTGTACCTTCATGTTCCAATTTTGAGGAAAGAAGCATAAATCCAACAAGGTTTTGCCTTGGACATCACCATGGTCTTCACCACATGCATCGTTTCCATCTGTCTGCAGTTCTCAGCACATGAAGGGAATAGCAGCTCACACACATTAATGTTTGTTTTGATAACGCACAAGCTGGAGGAATATTATCCTTCACTCTGCTTTTCAGGTTGATGATGTCCCAGAGACTCTTTTTATTATCCCAGGGAACCCGGGGTTTGAATTTATTGCTCAGGGCTTCTTATTCTAAGTGCTCAGAAACAAAAATAATGTGGGTGTTTTTTTTTTTAAATAAGTGATTGCTACCAAAGTTAGTGGCTAGTTTGAGGAATAAACTGCATTTTGATAGCTGCTCTCATCCTGTGAGAATAAAGACATGGGCAGAAGAGCATACGCATGTAGTTTTCTCTTCCCAATATCTTCCAGCTTAGCTGGTGACTTGCTAAAAGTTGTGCTTTTCCCTTTATTTCTACCATTTAACTTCCATTTTAAGCAACCAGCAACTTCACAGGTACTTTCAAGCAACCAATTAACATGACAAGTTAAGGTTAGAAAGTAAAGCTTCCTTTTAGAAGAGAGTTGTAACATAACTATGTCTCCAACACAGACATTTGAGAGCAATTTAAGCATAGCTCCCCTTTCTCTCTAAAAAGGCCTCATCTGCCCTCATACCAGGCTGGAGTGGAGTTCAATTCCTTTTTTATTCCCCAATCCAATGCTCCACTTGACCCCAAAGACTCTCACTGCCCCTGGCTCCTGCTTGCCACCGATTCCACCGCCATCCACCTGAGATGCCAACTCTTCGGGTTTCCCGTAAAAGATGCAGCTTTTTTCAGTCTGAACTATTTTTCTGCCCACTTCTGTTCTTCACTTCTCCAAGGAGATCATTCAGAAGACAGAATCTGAGCCTTTTTATTTCTGAGGAAGAGCTGGAAAAACAACAATAGAGAAAGTTAGACCATATCCTATTAAATACACTTGAAAGCGTGTGTGCTCATCTCATAAATAGGACAAAATAATTAAGATGTCCCCCAAAAGGACTGTTGCTAGGAGGAGTTTAAGCACGTAAAACATACTAAAGTGTTCTTCTGTACATATATATTTATTTGTCCCAGTATAACTCTTACCAGTGGGCAAGGATATGTTTTCAAAGAGAAATGCCAATTTTTGCTCTTGTGGCAGCCACTGCTGTGGTTCTTTAACATTGCCTCTAACCACATCTTTCTTACCTGTATGATTGTATTGCACAGAATCATCACTAACTAAAGAGAAAAATTTGGTTTTCCACCCTCTAGCTTGGTTTATACATCAGAGCTTCAGGGAAGCAAATTTATTCCAAGTCTCTCCTTTTCTTCCCCCGGTTTTTAATTCTACGTGGTGCTGGATGTCCATGTACGGCTGCGTCTCCCAGAGGCTCTTGTCTCCACTATTTATCGCTTTCCAGCTTACACGGTTGGGCTAAGCTGCCAAGAGCCTCCTTGGGCACATCACCCCATGCCAATCATGCTTTTTCTCCCCTTCAGATTTAATTGGAAAGTTCCCACAGTGATTTCAAGAGTTAGAGGTCCAGAGATATTACCTCCTCAACCCTTGAGATGAGTTATCTTCTGGGAGCCAGAATATGCCAAGATCAGGAACTGCTGTGAGATCACTGAGAACCAGCATCTCCTAGAGACGGCATCTCAGCACCTTGTAGCTATGGAAACACTTGAGCTGGAAAGATTTACCAATATTTATGAAGCCTTGAAAATCATAAAGAATATACTAACCATTTCCAAAACAAAATATTGCCAACCTACTGAAGACCATAGTTTTAATATCAAATTAGGACATGTTGGAGGTACTAATGACCAGAAAGTAATACTTGAATCTGTTAAATTTATTATTTTATTTTCCTCACTGAGAAGACTCTCTCCCATATTGGGAGATGGGTACCCATATCAGGACAGGGTCTGGATGGAGAGACTGGCAGAGGAGCAAGCACCAGCTAGGCTGTTGAGCACAGAGGGTGGTGGGTTGTCCTCTCCTTGGCAGCTGGGGAGTGCTGCAGGGGTTTGTCCCTTTAACAGCTTTAAATAGAACTAAGGGGGACACCATGGTGTGCAGGTGGCCATCCCACAGTACCTGAGCAAGGAGTGCAGGGTAGACCCAGAGACCTGGGCCAAATTCAGCCAAGACTCCAGACTATCAGGCAAGTTGGTGATGATGAGGCAGGTCCAAGGTCAAACAAAGTCTATCCCAGGGTCAGGTCCAGCAATTGCTAGGTAGGTCCACAATCAAGCAAAGATGCAGATCAAGGGAGTCCATAGGTGCACACACCTATTACTAAACTGGAAACCAGTTCTCCTCTAGCACGACTCAAGAGAGGGACATGCTCCCCGGGCTGAGCTTAAATAGAGCTGATGGGCCAATGGGCAGAGGGTGGGGATGGGGGCCCCAGGTGAGGCTGATCAGGGCCATTAAGGCCTATTAGTTCACTCTGGGAGAGATTAACCACTGTCTGAAAACACCCACCTCTCACCATTGAATATAGTGGGAGCCCAGAGTCACCCGCTCAGGTGTGGACATCTGTGCCATAGGAACCTAAAGGCGGATAATCCCACCCTTGCTGGAAAACTAGGCTGTCTAGTGTCCGCAGAGGGACATCGGCAGCTCCAGAGATGGAGTCAGTTGTGCTTTGTGAACCATTCAGGGATCCTCTGAAGGATCTGCAATGTCTTTAAACCCATTTTCAATCTGTCAGCAAGGTCAGACTGAAACCTTTGCGTGGTCCACAAGTATCTCAGAAACGTCACACGAGCTGGTCATCACTGCCACTGTATATCTGTGCTCAGCAGTGGCTCATCCAAGTGATGTCTTTCAGATACCCAAAGCAGCACGGTGGCTTTCAGAATCTCTTCTCT